>CAUYRT010046809.1:0-64708 GCA_963574885.1 Lepilemur ruficaudatus
AGACCAGCCTGAGCAAGAGCAAGACCCCGTCTCTACTATAAATAGAAAGAAATTAATTGGACAACTAAAAATATATGTAAAAAATTAGCCGGGCATGGTGGCACATGCCTGTAGTCCCAGCTACTTGGGAGGCTGAGGCAGGAGGATCGCTTGAGTCCAGGAGTTTGAGGTTGCTGTGAGCTAGGCTGACACCACGGCACTCTACAGCCTGGGCAACAGAGTAAGACTCTGTCTCAAAAAAAAAAAAAAAAAAAAAGAAAAGGTCGATAGATTGGGTCTATTTAATAGGAAAAATTGATTCTATTAATCTAAGCAAAGTCAAAAAGAGAAGTGAGTCTAAAGTATACTTCCCTGGAGTGGTATAGGAGCCACTAGCATGATTTTAGATTTCCTGTTCATCACCCACCATTTTAAAAATGCCAATAGTTCTGTGTTAATGTGTTGTAGGGGGGGAAAATCAATTTTGTGATGTTATAGTTAATGTTCCTTAGGTAGGTAAATGATAATAGGAAATTGTTTTAAGTTCAATCCAAGGAATGATATTACATTAATATTAGATGAATACAGGTGTACCTCTGAGATATTGTGTGTTTGGTTCTAGAGTTTCCAGACCACCACAGTAAAGTGAATATCACAAT
The DNA here is from genome assembly GCA_963574885.1 of Lepilemur ruficaudatus. Classification (NCBI taxonomy): domain Eukaryota; kingdom Metazoa; phylum Chordata; class Mammalia; order Primates; family Lepilemuridae; genus Lepilemur; species Lepilemur ruficaudatus. The sequence goes on from CAUYRT010046809.1 coordinate 639, forward strand.
AAAGCCCATGAAGCAATTTTTTTTGATTTTCCAGTGCATACAAAATTATGTTTACAGTGTACTACAGTCATTAAGTGTGGCGATAGCATTATATCTAATAAATAACATACTTTAATTTAAATATACTTTATTTGGAAAAAATGCTAGTGATCACCTGGGCCTTCAAAAAGTCATAATTTTTTTTGACTGGTGAAGGGTCTTGCCTTGATGTTGATGACTGGTCATGGTGGTGGTTGCTGAAAGTTTGGGTGGCTGTGGCAATTTCTTAGCATAAGACAACAGTGAAGTTTGTTCTGTCAATTGCCACTTCCTTTCATGAAAGATTTCTCTGTAGCATTTGCTGCTGCTTGATAGCATTTTACCCAGAATAGAATTTCTTTTAAAATTATAGTCAATCCTCTCAAACCCTGCAACTGTCTTATGTAATATTCTAAATCCTTTTTTTTTTTTTTTTTTTTAATATATCAACAATGTTCACAGTATCTTCACCAGTAGATTCCATCTCTGGAAACCACTGTCTGTGCTCATCTATTATAAATAATTCCTCATCCAATCAAGTTTTTTCATGAGATTGCAGTAATTCAGTCACATTTTCAGGCTCCACTTCTAATTCTAGTTCTCTTGCTGCTTTCACCACATCTGCAATTACTTCCTCCACTGAAGTCTTGAAGCCCTCAAAGTCATCCATGAGGATTGGCAACTTCTTCCAAACTCCTATTAATACTGATGATCTGATCTCCTCCCGTGAATCACAAATGTTCTTAATGGCATCTGGAATGGTGAATTCTTTCCAGAAGGTTTTCACTTTGCCCAGATCCATCAGAGGAGTCACTGTCTATGGCAGCTGTAGTCTTACAAAATGTATTTCTTAAGTAATAAGACTATAATGTCAAAATTATTGCTTCATCCATGAGCCACAGAATGGATGTTATGTTATTGTGTTACCAGGCATGAAAATAACATTAATGTCCTTGTATATCTTCACTGGAGCTCTTGGGTGACCAAGTGTATTTTCAATAAGCTGTAGTATTTTGAAAGGAATCTTTTTTGTTTTTCTTTTTTTTTTTTTTTTCTGAGCAGTAGGTCTCAACAGTGGGCTGAAAATATTCAGTATACTCTGCTATAAACAGATGTGCTGTCATCCAGGCTTAGTTCTTCCATTTATAGAGCACATGGAAAATAAGTTCTGCACAATTGTTGAGGGACCTAGGGTTTTCAGGATGGTCGATGAACATTGGCTTCAACTTAAAGTCAGGAGCTGTATTAGCCCCTAATGGCAGAGTCAGCTTGTCCTTTGAAGCTTTGAAGCCAGGCATTAACTTCTCTTCTCCTCTCTACCTGTGAAAGTTCTAGATGGCATCAACTCCAGTAAAGGGCTATTTTATCTATACTGAAAATCAGTTGTTTAGTCTGGCCACTTCCATCAATTATCTTAGGTAGATCTTCTGGATGACTTGCTGTAGCTTTTACATCAGCACTAGCTGCTTCACCTTGTACTTTTATGTTATGGAGATGGCTTGTTTCCTTAAAGCTTGTGAACCAACCTCTGCTAGCTCCCAACATTTCTTCTGCAGATTCTCCGCTTCTATAAGCCTTCACAGAATTGAAGAGACTTATGGCCCTGCTCTGGACTAGACTTTGGCTTAAGGGGATGTTGTGGCTTTTTTGATCTTCTATTCAGACCACTAATGCTTTCTTCATATCAGCAATAAGGCAGTTTTGCTTTGTTATAATTTGTGTGTTCACTGGAGTAGCACTTTTAATTCCTTTCAAAAATTTTTTCCTTTGTATTCACAATGTGGTCTACTGTTGGCCCAAAAGGCTTACTTTTCAGCTTGTCTTCCTCACCAAGGTTAGTCATTTCTAGCTTTTGATTGAAAGAGAGAAATGTGGGACTATTGCTTTTACTTAAGCTTTTAGAGGCCGTTGTAAGGTTATTCACTGGCCTAATTTCAATATTGATGAGTCTCAGGGAATAGGAAGGCCCAAGGAAAGAGAGAGACAGAGAATAGCCAGTGAGTAGAACAGTCAAAATACACATTTATTAATTAATTTTGCCATCTTATATAGGTGCAATTCATGGTATCCCAAAACAATTGCAATAGTAACATCAAAGATCACTGATCACAGATCATGATAACAGATATAACAATAATAAAAAAGCATAAAGTATTGTGAGAATTACCAGAATGAGCAACAGAGACAGTAAGTAAGCACAGGCTGTTGGATCAATGGTGCTGAAAGACTTGCTCCATGTGGGGTTGCCACAAACCTACAATTTGTAAAGAAACACAATATCTGTGAAGTGCAATAAAATGAGATATACCTGTATGGCCAACATCATGAAGGGAGGAATAAATAAATGTGGTAGATCAGTGAGGTTTCTCCAAAGAAATAGAATAAGGGGGCGGAGGGGGGGAGAAAGAGATGGCTAATTTTGATTTTAAGGAATTGGCCACATAGTTGTGAGTGCTGGCAAGTTCAAAATCTGTAGGACAGCACACTGGAAATAGGCAAGATTTCTGTGTTACAGTCTTGAAGCAGAATTCCTTCTTTTTGGGAAACCACATTTTTTGCCCTTAAGGCCTTCAGCTGATTAGATTGTAGCCCACTTACGTTATCAAGGGTAATCTCCTTTCTTTAAGTCAACTGTTCATAAATATTAATCACATCTCTAAATTACCTTCACAGCAACATTAAGACTAATGTTTGATCAAACAGCTGGGTACCAGAGCCTAACTACATTGACATTAAAATTAACATTACAATAGGAAACACTCATTTAGTGAGTCTGGATTTACAGATTTACAGATGTTGACTTGAATGTACTGGTGGATAATAAAGATGGAAATGTTCAACAGGGTATTGAAAATGAAAGCGATTCATGAGCAATCAATCTGCCTTAACTTGTTCACCCATTTTTAATCAGAAAGTCACTTAGTCTGGAAAATTTCTTTCATGTAGTTGCATGTCTTGTTGTTAATTGAAGAAGTATTTCGAGGGTTTCCCGTTAGGTTCATTTACATAGCTCTGTTACAGCGTAACATTGCAAGTGTCTACCATAAAGGTTTGCTAGTGATTGCCCTTAATTTGTATTCATATTGAATCAAAGAGAAGGAAAATACACAAGAAGGAGTCTTATAATTATTATACATAAAATTATTAGGCAATTTAGAAAATTGTTAGTGGGAAACTGCCCATCATGCATAAAAATAATTTTGATTTTGATGTACAGAGTTTAATGTAAGAGTGATTGTTGGAAGACCACACTATTAATTTTTCCCTTCATTATTCAAGTGCATTTGAATTTGTTTTAAAGAAAGTGATATCTTTATAAAGTTGAGTCACTCCAGTCAAGAGAATACTTGTCTTGATTCTGTAGCATAGTTCATTTTGCGGGGCTTGGTGTGAACTGTAAAATTGTTAGAACAAGAAAGAATAATTAATTATATCTTCTCTCCACTGCTAATCATAACTAACCAAATAGTGAGATATTTTCCTGCAAACTGAAGTATATATCATACAAGCATACTAAGGTAACTTGGTGGGCTTATCTATTGTCCTAAATATGTTATGCTACAAATGCTCCTAACTCTCCTTTTTGCTATACTCAATTGTTTATTCAGATAATTGCCAATGCAATGATAAATGTGTGAGCATGTTACTTCTCAGATCTTATTATAGATGATTTCTTGCAAATTTTAAGCTAGAGAAAATCAATATTTACTCAATATGTCCTCCCAGTATTCAAAGTATACCGCATTGGCTATTAAATGTAGTTAATTTGCATCAATCCATTACTAATCAATGTTCTGTAGTATTCTAGGAACTATAAAATGTACCTTTCAAGACAAAGTGCAGGCTCTCTAATGTGGTGTATGTAGTTGACCTATTTGGAAATGCCTGTTCTAACTCAGAGGCTCCTACTGGGAACTAGCTCAGCCCTTTTATGCCTGTTTGTACCATGTGATTTTGCACATTCCTGCATAACAGGAGGATGACACCATCAAACATATTCATCCTCTTATAGTAGTTTGAGCTATATGACCAAGAAATTGCAGTCAATTTGTATAAGGTACCAAACCTTTGAGAGTTGACAGATGTGCACATTCACATGTAAGTAAGTATGTAAGGATTGTCCAGAGAGTAGAAAGGGAGCAGGAGAAAGTTAAGGGCTGTCTGGGCCCCCAAAGTGAGCTTGGGCCTAGGGATAAGATACCTGCCCTTTGCTTGACTTCACTTGACCTGGTTCTTCGCTGTCATTGGTAAACAATTTGCTCTCTTCTTCTTTATTCTTGATCCATCTTCTCAGCCTCATATACCAACACTGCCCTGTACCCTGCCTCCACATACACTGATCATCTCAGTCGTTTCTAAGTGAATCTGTTTGTTCCCTCCTCCATGCCTTTGCATGTGGAAAGATGCCTGCCATGCAAAGGTGATGTGGAACAGTCAGATCCAAACTGACCTCAAGACTCTGTCTTTGGTAGCCTGTATGGTATTATGCACATCACTTCAACCTTCAGATTTCTTATGTCTAAAATGGAGAAAATAGCACTTAAATGGGGGGAGGGTTCAGGATAATTAAATGAAATATTATCCACATGGCCCCCTAATGGTGCCCAACACTTTGGTTATCAATGGGTACTAGTACCATTTCTGCAAAAAAAAAAAAAATTGAGAAATTTGAGACTGATTCTAATTCAACTTTTAATACCCAGATTAAACACTCCCTGATTCAGGCTTGAGAGTCATTCATTCTTTCCCTTCATAAAAATCCACTTACAAATATTCCACACACTAAGTCACATATAAATCATTATGGATTTCTTCAAAATTAAACTGGCATGCTTTTCTGATGGTCTAAAAATATAGGTAAAAGAGGCTGATAAAGTCACTGTGCCCAGGGTTGGACCTGGCCCAATCAGAGAAAGAAGCCCCAGAGAAGTGATGCTTGAGTAGAATCCAAGGATTGAATAAAGGCAAAGGAAGAAGAGAACAGTTTTCCAGGCAAAATACATGGAAATACATTCCAGAGAAATTATGGGAAAAGAAGGAACATAGTGAACTTAAGGCTCTGCAAGAAAGCCAGCGCATCTGAGACCAAGTTGTTGACACGGGTAGTGGCCAGGCTTGTAGGGAACATTGGACACTATTTGTTTCACCCTAAAGATACTAGTGTGACCTCTTATTGACTACTTCTTATGGGCTAGATGCTCTTACAATGACTTACACTATTACCCACAGCCCTCTAAGGCAGATACTATTAGAATCCAAATTTTACAGAAGGGGAAACTGAGGCACAGAGAAGTGAAGTAATTCCCAGAATATTCAGTCAGTGAAATGGTGGAATTTAGATATAAACCAATGTGATAATCCTCCAGGCTTCCCGCTCATTACCATTGTGCAGCCCAGCCTTAGTGAGCAAGGGCAGGACATGGTAAGTGGGTGCCAGTCAGATCTACAGGAGTGCACTGACCTTCTGATGTCAGTTTGGCTGATGAGAACCGATGGAGAGGAGGCTAGAGGGGATTCTGGTACAGGGATTAGGTAGAATATAGAAATCCCAATGAGTGATGATGGTTGTTTGGACTAGAATAGTTAGAAAGTGTTATTTTGTGAAAGGAGATTTCAATTTAACCAGAACACCTTGAAATGAAGGCTTTGAATTGGAAAAGAAGGTTTTAAATTGCTATCAGAATGTGTCATTTTAGTGATTGAAGCATTTCAGGTCCAAATGTGCCATGCTACACCTTTATGGAAGGAGATATTTGAGGGAAATAACTGCCAGCTCCTACAGTATTTGTGTCTGAAATATGAGTTTAGAAGAAAGGGCAGTCTACTTTTATCTCCAAGTGGGGACTGATTGAGATTCTGAACAACAAGGTTTTGGGGGATCTTTTAAACTTAATTAGCTGCTACATGTGAACTAGGAAGATCAAATCACCCACACGGTAGATATTTGAGAAACTTTGTGTAAGTATGAAAAAAAAAAGCTGACTTTATGATCCAAAGATGTGATAGACATAATAACCAAAAACAGTTGTTCACTTATGCGAGTCAAAAGAGGAGGTAAGAAGCCATGTTTGCATCATTCATTGGGAGCATTCGTGCTTTGCAGATTAATGTCTTTGATGGAATAAGTTAAAAACATTTGTAATATTCTTTCTGCTTATGCCTCATCTTCACTTTATGATATTTTGGAAAACAAAAATAAAAACTCCAGTGTAAAAAGTTTTTAAAGGCAGTCAGATGTTTAAGCCTCACAAACTTTTCCTTACTGAGCTGTGTCTTCAGACGAAAAAGACATTTTGAAGTCAATGGTCCCTGAGAAACAAAACCCCCAAAAATTGTGCATATATATAGACAAGATTGGGTAGAGAACACACTGAATTTGACAGTAGGGGATAAACCAAGAGCATCACTGATGTTTACAATGAAGTACAAATATTAAGTCTGAAACTAGACTATTTTTGATTGCTAAACTGCTCTGAGTTTAATGAAATAATCTATTTTGAAAAAAATGGAAATACATTGATAGAAATTATATCATACTTTCAGAATAAATCCATGCTTTTTCTAATCGAAGGCAAACTGAGCACCAAGAATTGAAAGAGCGCGTATTTGGATAACTGAAGTAGAGTTTAAAAGTTTTACAAATATTTACCTGCACTTTCAAATACTCTATCCCACTTTATAGATTTTTGTCATTGATACTCACAAAAAATTAAATGTTTCTATACTAATGCAAGTTATAAAAGCCAATACTTTTCCAAGTAAATAATTCAGCTTTAATTCTTTTTCTCCTGCCCAGAAAGTCATCATCATTCAATAAATTATGTGTGGTTTGTTACCTTAGTATTCCTTCATTGCAGACTTTTTGTCCTTAAAGAAATACAGTCCTTTTGTTGAAATAGATATATTTGAAATCATATATTTTATATAAATTTATTTCATGAAGGAAATACAAGTTCATCAAATAAAATATGGAAATAAATATATATTTTTTTAATTTCAACATTTTTTTTTTTACTTTGCCCCACCTGAGTCAGAGCTTCAAGCATGTCCACCCCTCAGACAGTGCACACTGCATCCATTAGGTATGAATATACCCATCCCCTCTCACTCTTCCCACCTACCCAACACCCGATGATTGTTACTACTATATGTGTATTGTAAGTGTTGGTCAGTTAAGTCAGTTAATACCAATTTGATGGTGATTACATGTGGTGCTTCTTTTTCCATTCCTGGGATACTTCACCTAGTAGAATGGGTTCCAGCTCTATCCAGGATAATACAAGAGGTACTAGATCAACATTGCTTTCTGTGCCTGAGTAGAACTCCATGATATATATATACCACATTTTATTAATCCACTCATGTATTGATGGGCACTTAGGTTGTTTCCACATCTTTGCAATTGTGAAATGTGCTGCTATAAACATTGTAGTGCAAATGTCTTTTTTATAGAATATCTTTTGTTCTTTTGGATAAATGCCCAGTAATGGGATTGCTGGATCAAATGGTAGTTCTACTTGTAGCTCTTTGAGGTATCTCCATATTCCTTTCCACAGAGGTTGTACTAGTTTGCAGTCATACCAGCACTTATGAGTGTTCCTATCTCTCTGCATCCATGCCAACATTTATTGTTTTGAGACTTTTTGATAAAAGCCGTTCTCACTGGAGTTAAGTGATATCTCATTGTGGTTTTGATTTGCATTTCTCTGATGATTATAGATGTTGAATATTTTTCATATGTTTGTTGGCCATTAGTCAGCCTTCTTTTGAAAAGCTTCTGTTCGTGTCCTTTGCCTACTTCTTAATGGGGTTGTTTGGTTTTTTTCTTGCTGATTTTCCTGAGTTCTATATAGATTCTAGTTATCAGCCCTTCATCAGATGTGTAGCATGGAAATATTTTCTCCCATTCTGTAGGTGGTCGTTTTGCTCTCAGGATAGTTCCTGTCACTTTGCAGATGCTTTTTAATTTAATCAGGTCCTATTTATTTATTTTTGTTGTTGCTGTGATTGCTTTTGGGGGTCTTCTTCATACATTCTTTTCCTAGGCCAATGTCTATAAGAGTTTTTCCAACATTTTCTTCTAGAATGCTTATAGTTTCGTGCCTTATGTTGAAGTTTGTTATCCACCAGGAGTTGAATTTTGTAAGAGGTACAGATTCTGTTTCTGTCTTCTACATAAGGCCATGCAATTTTTCTAGCACCATTTATTGAATAAGGATTCTTTTCCTCAGTATATGTTTCTGTCTGCTTTGTCAAAGATTAGATGGCTCTGTGAGGATAATTTTATACCTGGGTTCACAGTTCTGTCCCATTGGTCTATGTCTCTGTTCTTGTGCCAGTACAATGCTATTTTAGTTACTATATAGCCTTGTCGTATAGCCTGAAGACTGGTAAATTGATGCCTCCCATGCCTCCCAACTTGTTCTTTTTTATTAAGATTACTTTTGCTATACAGGTCTTATCTGGTTTCATACGAAGTGCAGAATTAGTGTTTTCTATATCTGTGAAAAATGATGTTGGCATTTTAATAAGCATTGCATTGAATCTGTAGATCACTTTGAGTAGTATAGACATTTTAACAATTTTGATTCTGCCGACCCACAAGCATGATACGATTTTCCACCTGTTTATGTCCTCTGCTATTTCCTTCTTCAGTGTTCCATAGTTATCTTTGTAGAGGCCTTTTTCCTTCTTAGTTAAATACATTCCTAGGTATTTTATTTTCTTTGTTACTGTTGTGAAGGGCATTGAGTCATTCATTTCGTTCTCAATTTGACTGTTTTAAGGGTATAGGAATGCTACTGATTTCTGTACATTGATCTTGTAACCTGAGACTTTGCTGAATTTGTTTATCAATTCTAATAGTCTCATGGCAGAATCTTTGGAGTTTTCTAGATACAGGATCATGTTGTCAGCAAAGAATGATGTTTGTATTTTTTTCCTGAGTACTGAAAAGTTTGTTGGCTTGTTCCTAATAATCTTGTCACCCTACTTCATAGGGCACAATAGCACACATCTTTGGTACCCAGTGTCATGTCCTCCCACACCACCTCTGATTTTTGCTATAGCTGTGATGCACAGGTCCATGGGGGCTCTGACTTTTGTGCTGGCAGCTTCCCTGCCCTGTCCCTGGCACCTTGAAAATAGATCTTGAAGTGGAGGAGCAGTTAACAGCCTTGGGGCAGCCCTTAACCAGTGAGGGCGGGAAACCAGTGCATAAATTTTCATGTATCTATTTCAATTCAGATGTTTAAAAAATCTTTGAGAAAAATCATAAGTTTTCCTATTGATTGTTGGCAAAGGGAAAAAGATATTGAAGGAGTTCCAGGAACCAAGGAAACATGCTCCAGAATCATAGGTTAAAAAACCTCTTGTCAATGAATAAAGAAAATGAGGCATATATTATACAATGGAATATTATTTATTCTTAAAAAGAAGGAAATCTTGTCATTTGGGAGAACATGGATGAACTTGCAGGACATTATGTTAGATGAAAGAAACCAGGCACAGAAAGACAAATAGTACATGATCTCACTTATATGTGGAGTGTAAAAATATTTATTCTAATAGAAATAAATAGTAAATTGGTGGTTACTAGAGGCTGGGGGTGGTGGTGGGAAGATTGGGAAGCTGTTTGTCAAGGGACCCACCATTTCAGTTAGATGGGAGGAATAAGTTCAAGTGATCCGTCGTATATCATGGCAACTACAGTTAATAAAGTATTATGTATTTGAAAATTTCTGAGAGAACAGATTTTAAGTGTTCTCATCACAAAAAATTAAGTATGTGAGGGAACGCATATGTTACCTTGCTTGATTTAGGAATCCCACAATGTATACCTATATCAACACATCATGTTGTACAAAATAAATACGTACAATTTTTACTTGTCAATTAAAAACATACCTCTTATCACAGAACTTACATTCTTTTGGAGTTCTGGAAAGATCACACACCTTGAAAGGAGTTTGGTTTTTTTATTAGGTTACTGTTCTTCACCTTAATAAATGCTGACTCTGTAAGTCTTCCTTTATATATAAAAGGTATCTCCTCTTTGTCTAACACCTATAAAAGCTTATCAGTACCTTAGTAACCTTTACAGGTTTATTTCTGTTTAACTCACTTAATCTGATTTGCATTAGTCTTTTTAAAAGAAGCAATATTTTCTTGCTCTAGACACACTTTGAAATTGATGTGGTTTAAATCTCCTCACACGTATCAGTGAATGGTGACATACTGCTCTCCTCAGCTGCCAGCAGACGGAAGAGATGCCAATAATAAAGAAAGAAAACACAGGTTTTCCTGCCTCTATGTCACCTTAAAATCCTATAACTCTGAGTGTCTGAAATAAGAAAATATGATAGGGAGACCATTTAGGCTTTTATTGTAGAAGTTAAACTGCAGGAAAAAAATCATTAGATGGACACACCTTTCCATTGACTTGCCTAGCGGTGTCCTCATAGCTCTAGTGCTGGTTGATAGAACTCAGTTCACAACTTTAATATACCACATTTTGATATTGATGACAGTAATGATAAGAATGTCAAGAAGTGATATAGATTGAGTGTTTACTATCTGCTATGAAGTATGATACGTGCTTTACGTGCAATTCACTTATTCCTCAAAACAACCCAATAAGGTAGGTACTATTATCCTCCTTTTACAAATGGGACGTTAAGATTTAGACAAAGACTAAAAGTAATTTTCCTCAAAGTTATACAAACGTAAGTGGCAGATCCTTTCAAAGAAGATGTGTGTGATATAGACTACATTGGTCCCACTGGTCGAAATGAAAACCTGGGTCTTTCTCTCCTCTCCTTATTCCTCCCTTCCTTCTGTCCATCCATCCATAGTATTCCCCTTATTCTTTGTTCAGACCCATATTGAATACTTTATCCACATTAGATTCTGGTTTACAGGCTTTCACAGGCTCATAAAATGCAGCCATTGGATAAGACCACAGAGTTACAATGAACCTACAAGTTTATCTGTGTAGTTAGACTTCCCGCCAGACACAAGAGAAAAACAAGCTACAACATTCCAAACAGTTCTAGTCTGACTTGAAAACTTCCCGGGATTGGAATTTGGTTCTTTTAAAACAGCTTTTTCTCCAAATTTCAGCTTTAATTCTTTTCTTTAAGTGTCTGTGGTAACTAGATTTTATCCCTGTGCTCTGTGAGAGCTGCCTGCAGGGGAAGAGCCAACTTCTCTCCAGAGAAAACAGAGTTGCTAGACTACTTTGGCTCCTGATCAAGTAGAAAAATGGGTTTAGAAGGGTCAATTCTACTTGCCTTGATCAATTTCCAAATCAAGACAGTTTGGCTGCCAGTGTCTCCTTTTTCATGTAGAGAACTGATATTTAAACTTTGTGATTTTCCAACAGATTTCCCAGACTGGTTGGGAGGATATTTCTTTGGCTCTCCCTTCTCCTTCTTCCATTCTCTCTGTTATCTTCAGAAACCAAAATAAATGTCCCATCCAATGATTAGCCTCTCTATTCTACCCACTGTTTCTTTTAGGGATTTTTCTATCTGAAGCTTGTGCTCCTGCACAACCTCCACTGAAGGTAACTCTCTATATTCTGATTTATTCAAATTCAATCAGCTAGAGTTAATGAATTCCTAAGGGCAGGAGATCAATCATGTGCTATTTATATTTAATTAATTTCTCGTTACCTTCCTTGTTTTTTATAGCTGCTTTAAAGCATTTGAGAAAAGCATATATGTGAAACATTCTTATTTTAGAATATTTTTTCTTATGTTTTTATGGATCTTACTACACTAAATCCATAAAAATCTTAATTTCTTCAGAACTTTTAGGATATGCACAGTAATAATATTTTTATTATCACAACAAGCCTCATCACAAATTTCTTCATTTACTCCAAGGAAGAATCAATCCCATTCTCTTTTTTGGTCTCAAATTAACTCCACTGAAACAGTTACTGCATGAGCTCGTTCATCTGTTTGCCTCTCTTGCTGGACTGCATGCTCCTTTGTTTCCCTGTGTTCAGCAGCATGCGTGATGCACAGAGTAGGTGCTGCACAAATGTATTGTTCTGTTTGAAAGAACAGGTGGATGAATGGATTTAAGAAGCCGCGAATGCTAGAGAAGTACAGTCTGGGCAAGGTACCTCAGAGGGAGACTGGCTGGTTGCACATGAAGCAAAGGAATGTGTCAGATAAAAGATGTAATGGCACAATATAATTAAATGTTGAATACAGTGAATGTGTGATATAATATATTTACCTAAGCACTAAGGTTTTAATGTAGAGAAAAAGAAGGGCTGGGTTGGAACAAGAAAAAGAGTTTGGCAGAAAAATGGCTGTGCATGTGTACAGAGGGAAGATTGGGAGACCTGAACATGTCTTTGAGAAACTGGTGTAAAATGGACACAGATTCTTTTTTTATGGAAGACTCTCAGATCTCCCTTTGGTTGCCATGCCAGTTGCTAATTTTCCTTCTCAACAAAGGGTGGGGACACCATTTAGGGCAGGGGACAGCAATTTTTTTCTATAAAAAGCAATATAGTAATTATTTTCAGCTTTGCTGGCCATACTGTCTCTGTAGAAAATGATCAACTCTGCAGTTGTGAAACAGCCGTAGACTATATGTAAATGGCTTGATTAAACTTTATGTACGAAATCAGGCACTGGGCTGGATTGGGCCCATAGGCGTCATCTGTTGACTTCTGATCTGGTGGAGAGAGATCACAGCCTGTGCCTTCTGGTTCTCCCTCCACTCTGTTGTGTTTTCATCGCTTGTCCAACAAATTGGCTTAATGTGAAACTAAGGGCTTTCTGCTTGGAATGAACAAATCTCAACCGCACTGACTTTCTAAAATTCCTTAACAGAAAACAAAATCTTCGATTTTCCACTTAGCTACAAACTATTCACTGTTCAAATAACACAATATCTGAAATTTACTCATTAGAACACACCCTATCAGTAAGTCAAAAGTTCAAATGACTGATATTAAATCTTTTTCATTGTTCCAAAGGAGACGAGCCAAAGCAAAGGTAATAGTTTGGGACATCTGAGCTGGGGGAAAGTGGTAGACATGGAAGTGGTAGGTGAATAAAAGTGGCAGAAAAAGCTCATAGGATAAGAAAATCAACTTTGCTGTCCTCCCCATTCGACTGAAATTTGGTCCAGTTTGCTTTAATCCAGGTATAGACAAACAGATGCTGAGTGGGAGGCATTTTTGTCAGCAACACTCTTAAGACTTTGTGTCTTTGTTTTGCAAAATTTTGGGGGGTGGAAGCTATTTAAACAATTTGGCTGACCACAGGAAAAGAGAATTAATTTTCAAAGCCTTCTAATTGTGGTGCCACTCCATTTCTTGGATTCAAAACAGACTAGAGAGTGTTTTGATCAAAATGGGGCTGTAAGCTTATGTACAAAACTACTTCCTTCCAATAAACGTGTAGCAATGATAGCTATAAATAATATTTATGGAGCCGTTGTTGCTCTGAAGAAAAAGATAAACATTTCTTATATACCCCAAACAAACCAAAACTCCCAAACTGCAGTAAGTTAGGCGGAAGCTGGAATTCTACGGCACTATAGGGAAGCCAACACTGGAGATCTGCTGCACAAAGAGGCAGCTCAGAGCTCAATTTCCGTGGCAGGGAACTAGGACCTAAGCCTTCCATACTCGAGTCAGAAGCTAGAGTAGGAAAAACGCCAAAATCATTCTCAGGGACCATAGCCTGTATTGCACTGCTAGGTGGCATGGCAGGAGGAAGCAGAGACAGCTGAATATGGCTCAAGCCATATGTTGACTTGGACCCTCGATCTGTTACAACTCCCAGAATGGTAACTCTGAGCTGCCAGTATAAGACTTGTTTCTGACTGGGGACTTGGGTAACCCAAATAGAGGCAACTATAAAAAGACCAGACATATAGAAGTGAGTGCAGAGAGAGAAATAGAAAAAAAAAAAAAAAAAAAGATAAGACACAAGGAAATTGTTAACTCGATTTTGCACCTAAAATTCCATGAATGAAACTTAACTCATAATAGTCAACAAATTTAATAAATGATAAAAGGTATTACCCAGATAATTATAATCTTCTGAGCAGGACATTAAAATGTATATGGTCAAAATTCTCAAAAACATACAGGAAAACTATAAAGCAAGGACAAGATATTATGAACAAAAATAGATGATTATGAGTTAATTATAGCAGATAATATTTTATTTTATTTTTTTATTTTATTTTATTTTTTGCATTTCCCTATTTTAAAATATAGAGGTTTGGAAAATGAAAAATGTAATAACTGAAATAAACTCAGTAGATTTTGAACAACCAAAAACAATCAGAAACTGGAGGAAAGATCTGAGAGCTTGACCTGCTATTCAGGAGAGAGAGATAAAGAGATAGAAAATAGGTAAGTAAAATTAGGAGACACACAGGATGATTGAGAAGCCTCAAGCTACATATAACAGGAGTTCCAGAAACAGGAAAAAGAGGGAATAGCAGAGTAGTAGCATTTCAAGAGGTAAAGGCTTAGCGTTTTTCTGAATCGAAGATAAAAAATTTATTATCAAAAAATAGACACTGCAAGCTGAAACAGAAAAAATGAAAAGAAATCCAATTAGACTAAATAGAATAAAATGGTGCACAATAAAGAAGAAATAGAAAATTTTGAAGGCTAATGTGGGAAAAAGGATATATTACTTAAAACGGGGTGAAATTAAATTAACAACAAACTTCTCAGAAGCAACAATAGATGTCATAATTTGTCAGAGAGGGAAAATAACTCTCAACATATAACTCTATAACTAGTTGAAGTATCATTCAGTAGTAAAGGCAAAATGTTATTTCCAAATACCAAGATTACACGAATTTATCCCCATATAAAATTGCTGAATAAAGAAATAATGAATCAATAAGTTCGTTAATCTCTAGGAAGATAGCATTGAAATATGAATGCAACCTAATTATTGACTCTACAATTAATATTGATAATCGCTAATTATCTTAAAATTATTGACAATAATATGCTAGAAAATAGTAACGGCAGTACCCGGAGAGTAAAACATGCTAAACATTTTTTAGGAGTCAGGAAAAATAGTGAAAACTTTAGGCTTTGTTAGAACAATATGAAATTAAGTAGGATTATCAAAAATTTTAGTGTTGACACTAAAAGAATGAAATACAAACTATAATTTCTAAACAGAGAGAGAGAGAAAGAGAGCAAATAAATGTCATCAATCAAATAACAGCTGGAAAAGAGTAAAAGGAAACAACAGAAAAATATGATATAGAGAAAATATAAAAGAAAATAGCATGAATAAGTCTAAATAAGTCAATAATCACAATAAATGTAAATGGATTAAATACACCAATTAAAAAGAGATGATCCAATTTCATATTAAAAATAAATGCAAAATCTAGATTTACAGATGTATCATTAGAAAGAGTGGTTTAGGAGAAAGAGAGGCAAAGTAAGTAAGTAATTTTGGTGTTATATTTGTTGTTTGCAATTTAGATGCCTTCAATATGATTTAGTTTACAGAGAAAACCACATATAATGAAATAAGTTAATAGTACGAAATTTGGTGGCACATTATTAAAGCAACTCTTCTTTTCAAGGGTTTTGGAATGAGAGAAGTTTAAGCTTAAGTCCTGCTTGTGCTACTAGGCTTTGTGACCCAGAACAAGTCACCTAAGATTTTTTGAGACTGTTTTCTCATCTATAATATATTTTATAGAGCCCCCCTCATAGGTTTATGTTTAGAATTAAATTGGATGATGCATTTAAAGTGTTTATTGTGGTTCAATATATATTAGTACCCCTCTTTCCCTTCCTCTTCTACTTTTTAATGTACTCTAATTTTGGATAAGATGAAATGAAACATTTCGCTTGATTTGCTTCTATAAAGAAGTAAACTTAGAGGCAGCAAAAACTCATTTGATTTCAGTCTCCATATGTAAATGGTGTGCTTGGAAACTCTACAGGAAACTCAAGATGATAGGATATCTAAAAAGGGGGGGTTTCTAGCTTGCATTTGCTATAAATCATAAGATGTGGATAGGATTTTAGTAACCACCTAGCCCAACTCCTTCATTTTACCAACAAGGAAAATAGAACACAGAAAAGATTAGTGTGCTAAAGTTATAGAGAACAATGCCTCTCAAACTTTAATACACACATGATTACCTGGGGATCTTAAAATGAAGATTCTGATTCACTAGGTCTAGGTGGGACTTGAGATTCTGCATTTCTTACAAGCTCCCAGGTGATGTCAATGCTGCTCCTGTGTGGACCACACTTGGAGTTGCAAGGACATTGATGGCAGAACAAATGTTAGAACCTGAATCTCTAATATGCAGTCCCACCAACAGCATATAAGTGTTCCTTTATTTCTGCTTTCATGCCAGCATCTGTTGTTTTTGAACTTTTTAATAAAAGCCATTCTAACTGGGATAAAGTTTCAATTGTGTTTTTTTTCCTCATTATGATTTTAATTTGCATTTCCCTGATGATTACTGATGTTGAATATTTTTTCGTATGTTTATTAGCCATTTGTCTATCTTCTTTTGAAAAGCTTCTGTTCAAGTCTTTTGCCCACTTTTTAATAGGGTTGTTTGTTTGTTTCTTGCTGATTTGGTTGAGTTCTTTGCACTCTGGTTATCAGCCCTTTCTTGGATGTACAGCATATGAATATTTTCTCCCATTCAGTAGGTTGTGTATTTGCTCTATTGATTATTTCCTTAGCTGTTCAGAAGCTTTTTAATTTAATCAAGTCTCATTTATTTATTTTTGTCATTACTGTGATTGCCATTAGGATCTCCTTCATAAATTCTTTGCCTAGGCCAATATCTGGAAGAGTTTTTCCAACATTTTCTTCCAGAATTCTTATGGTTTCATGCCTTACATTTCCATCTTTTACCCATCTTGAATGAATTTTTGTTGAATTGTGAGAGGTATAGATCCTGTTTCATTCTTCTGCATGTGGCTATCCAATTTTCCCAGCACCATTTACTGAAAAGAGCTTTTATCCCCAGTGTATATTGTCTACTTTGTCAAAGATCAGTTGGCTGTGTGTGGATGGTTTTATGTCTGGGTTCTCAGTTCTGTTCCATTGATCTATGTCTTCATTTTTGTGCCAATAATATGCTGTTTTGGTTACTATAGCCTTGCAGTATAGTTTGAAGTCTGGTAATGTGATGCCTCCAGATTTATTCCTTTTGCTTAAGATTGCTTTGGCTATTCAGGTTTTTTTCTGGTTCCAAACAAAGTGTAGAATTATTTTTTATAGATCTGTGAAATATGACATTGGTATTTTGATGGGGGTTGCATTGAATCTATAAATCACTTTGGGTAGCAAATTAGTACACCACTATGGAAAACAGTAAGGAGAGTCCTCAGAGAACTAAAAGAAGACCTACCATTTGATCCAGCAATCCCACTACTGGGTATGTAGCCAAAGGAAAAGAAGTCATTTTATAAAAAAGACACCTGCACTCAAATGTTTATTGCAGCACAATTCACAATTGCAAAGATGTGGAATCAACCCAAGTGCCCATCAGTTTATGAGTGGATTAACAACATGTGGTATATGTACATTATGGAATACTACTCAGCCATGAAGAAGGATGAATTATGGCCTTTTGCAATAAATTGAATGGAACTGAAGATCATTATCCTAAGTGAAGTATCTAAAGAATGGAAAAACAAACACCACATGTATTCACTGTTCATATTAAATTGGAACTAACTTATGAGCACACTTATGCACAGAAGGAAGTAAAACTCAGTGGAAATCAAGCAGGGGGTAAGGGGCAGGATGGCATGGGTGAAAACCTACCTAATGGGTAAAATGAACATTATCTGGGTGATGGGCACACTTATAACCCTGACTCAAGCATAATAAGAACAGTTCATGTAACTGAAAACATTTGTACCCCTGTAATATTTTGAAATAATAAAAAAAATAAAGTAAGTTATAAAAGCAAGATAGCAATCGTTAGTTGCAAGACTATGTCATAGTAATGACATATCGAAGGAGGAAACAAAAGAGGAAAGAAGGTTTCTCTCCTGAAACCCAGGGTGAGGCTGGGTGGGCAGTCAATTCAAAATAAACAAAAGGAGAATAAAGTCCCTGGGCTTTTTCACACCCAGCATCTCAGAACAAAGAGATACATGAAGGGGTGTCTGTACCAATGTGGGTTGTTCGTGCCTCGGCCAAGGCACCACTCCGAAACACATGGCCGGGTGGTATCTTTGAACTTTCTAACCCAGAGCTACATTCCTCCTTACTGGGGAGCTGAGAGGTTTAGATGTGGGGATGAGGCAGAAAAGGAATCTCGAGACAGCCCGAGTGCAGCCATGTTGACCTGTACCAGATCCTCACCACCTGAATAAGGAAGTCACTAGTAAGTCACCAGCCTGGGACCACCTGAAGATGGATGAATTACTAAGCCATGTGCCTTACAAACTGTTTGCACTTACCTTTCTGTGATAGCAGTTTATGATATTTTTTTGGCCTGACCTGAAGACAATGCTGGTCACATGGGGCTATTTCCTAATGGGGTTTTGAACATTGAAAAACATTACCATTGCTCCATAAGGGATCCCCTTCCTGCTCAAGAGAGGACCCCTACTCAGTCTGTGGAGTAGAATCTATCATCTGTCCCTCTCAATAAACTTCCTGTTTCGGGGGAAAAAAACTCTAAATCTCTACTAGATACACAAATGCTTTACACCATGCCACACTTTAGTAAGTTTTCCAGGGAGGTAAACTAGAGGTTGTTTCTGAAATAAAATAAGGCATACAATGCAGTGGTTCATAGTGCAGTGAGGAATATAATTTATATTGACGTATACTCTTCTTGGTTTGTTACTGGAAGTCAGATGGCAGCCCTATCTATATAAATCCAAATTGAATTGATCAAAAGACTGATTAGTGAGGAGAGAATTCTGAAATAATGCCACTTCAAAGTTCTGCCTTTGTGCCTTTCTGCTAACTTCCCTGCCAAACTTCAAAATCTGTCTCTAAATGTTTCAATTGAAAAATAAGTGGATTTCAAAGCACCTTCCTCTTGTCATGATTGTTACTGGGTCTTTAGAACACATAGAAGAGGACCAAAGTACAAATCAAAATTCCCTAAAACAAAAAGAATTGAATTATGGGGTTTAGGTTCAGATATTTTAGTCAATTTTATTTAGGCAATATTCTTTTCCCAAATACTTCTTGCTTCTGAGATCTGAATAAGGACTTTATACTCCTGGGCTCGATTTCCATGCCTGTTCTCAACACTAATTATTACAAAAGAAAGAAAGAAACATTTAAAATTGTTCTTTAAGGGCTATGTTCTTAGATTTATGGATTCAATAAAAAACAGTGCCTCTTCAATTTTTCAGAGCTTGTGCTGATTTATATAGGCTTTGCTGGCACAAAAATCAGATTAAAAATTTTTATTGAATATTGTCTGAAATGCTTAAACTTGAAGGGAGACTTCAAGAAAGAAAATTCATTTTCCCAATTCTCTCATTGGATTTGGCTTTGGGAAAACAGAATGTGTAAGTATTGACTAGGCTGCTTGTTTGTCTCTGGATGCATTCCAGTCTTCCTGGTCCATCAGGGGAAGAGATTTCTTATCCCATTCATAATCTCACCAGATTTATGCATTCTACTTGGTATTTCAAGATGTGGCCACCTTATTATTGTCTATGTAGACAGGGGTTTGAATTTTCTAGGATCCCAGCAGTTGGGTGGAACTCCCTCTGACTTCCTCATCAATGAAAGAATTATCAGAAGACTTCTCTAGTGAGTTTGGAAGAACTTGTTTGTCAGAGCTCAACATTCAAATTTCTGGGTTGCAGCTTCCTGCAGGTCTAATCATAACTTTCCTTGGCTTGGTCATGTTTTTCTTTCATTTGAGCTCAGTTTGGTCTCTAGAATCCAGTAGTGCCACATGCACTTGGATGAACAATGAATCAGGAGGACAATTAAATAGCTGAGAACAATAAACTCAGGGATCTCTGCCCTTCTTCTTTGTTTAAATTTAGGAATTCTTCTAGGCTTCACTTTCAAGGTGATCAAAACCCTTTGGTTTTTACCCTCCAGTTGCAGACTACCAGCAAAGTGCAGAATTGGTTTCATTACCTTGTGAGATTGCTGGCGACAGTGACTCATGCAGGGATGGTTATTTGCTTCTTGTGATTTTCCTGCCATGCAGGTGGTTGGTTATAAAAAGAATAGTTATTTTCAGATATGTCCTGAAATAATATCACCTCTGTTGGGTTGCCTAACGTAATAGGACATTGAAGGATGAGGGGTTGTTGGGGGAGGGTTGGTCTTGCATCAGTGGCAGTAGAAAGGTACTGAAATGACAATGTACATGTTAGAATAGGTATGCATAGACTGTGGTGCTATAATTGCTTATGGCTAAAAAAATTAAGAAACACTACAATAACATACTTCTCTATTTGGGTGAATTGGTAGACTGCAGTAGTTTCATTAAGGTGATTGTGAGCAATATTTTAACATGACAGAATTGTTTACCATGAAAATTATTAAGCAGGAATTTTGACGCCTATTCTTTGCTTTTGCCACAGTGGTCCTCCCCTCCTCCCCTCCATGGAGAACTCCCTCTGGCATTTCCATTCCCTCATAAAAAAGAGGGAAGACCAGATTTTTGGGAAATTTATTTTTGTTAAGTAAACTGTACATAATGCTTTTGAAGTGTAGGTGTTAAATGGATTTTAAATATTAAAACATTGCTGGTGCATTTGTGTATCCATACTACTAGTGAGTCAGAAATATTTAAAAAAATAAATGCCCACTTCTGCCCATCAAATATGTGGGTTTTTTCATACTGGCACAAGCTAATGTCCCATTTCCTAATTTTCAAAGTCGTGGATTTAGTAAGCGCACACTACGCTCAGTTACCCCTGTAAATCTAACCAATCAACACGTGCTGCTCAAGTGTGCTTCCTCAGAACTTCACGAGGCACTGTGGGCATGGTGGCTTGTACAGGTGACAGTGAGCTCTCTGGATGCTGTTCTGCCAAGACCTTTCTCTCTCTCTCTCCACCCAGCTTGAAGCCTCTGCAGCCACCCAAGTTCTACGTGAGGGGTTGAGAGGCTATTATGCATCAGGCTATAGCTATCTCATTAAATGTGGTCACGGAGTTCTTCTGAGGAACAGTGAATGAGGCAATGGCTCTGGTTGCGGCGAACAGAATGTTTGCTGCCTCAGAGTTGTTATTTTTCAAAGCTAATCTTTTTTCAGTTTATTTTTATACTCAGACTTTATTACCGGGTAAAAATACAAATATCAGAAGAAGCACAGATCTGCTCTGAGAGGATATTACTGACTTAATCTCAGGCGATATCATGACTCCCATACATTTATTTTCAGCCGTTATCAATTGGATATTTCATATTAATCAAGGAGGATATGATTTCGCTGGAGGAACCCATTGGTGCTGCTGTCAGCTTTTCCTGTGTACGGTTCTATCATCTTTTTAATTTAATGGTAGGAGAATTTCTTTAGACTCTGAGTCAGAATAAGATCTAGGAAAAGGTGACATGATCTATATTCTTAATTTAAGAACCTGTTTCTAATGATCAATATCTGCATCAAAGGTATAGTTTTTGTGCTTTCACTTTAAATATAGATCAAGCAGCACTTCTCACTAACATTTCTTCTTTATTAAACATTTAATTTATTATGCTTTTTATTTAAAGCTTGAGAAGAGGAAACTATTGGTTTGTAAAAGAAAAATGGATAACTTTTTATTTTTGGCTGAGTTTGAAGGCTGTTGGGAAGCAGCAGCAAATTGGAACTGAAATTGGACAATTTAGGGACTTTGGTGGATTTTAGGCAAAGGATACCGTGTATGTGCTTGTTTAAATAATTATTGGACCAAATTTCCAAAGAACATCTAATTTATAATGAGATAATGACCTGTTCTCTTATAGTGAAAACATCAGAGATGTGAGTTTAAGCACTCAGCAGAAGTTTCAGTTCAGCACCAGTGTTAGGGGACAGATAAGAGCCACCTACAGAATGAGTTAAGGTAGGTATTTTGTGTTCACTTTGCCCCTCTGATTTTAAGCAAGGTTGTCATGCACCATACAAATGACACTTTAAAAAAAAACAAAAGAAGGGGAAGGAAATACACCTTTATTAACTTAGTCCCTCAATTAATATTTACTGGGCACTTTTTATACCCAAGGAACTGTCCTAAGCTAAGGAGCCCAGCTCATTCTGGTAACTGCCTGGTAGCATCTAGCACCACCCCAGCCTTCCTCAGTGCTTTTCTGCTTCCACCAAGTCCTAGGCCTAGAAAATGTCTCTTGGATTAATTCAATTTTCCTTGTTTTGACCATCTGTGAGATGCTGTTTGCACTACTAGCCTTCTGGGTGCTCCTGCTACTCTTTCTAGTTAGTCATCGTCTAAACAGCCGAGAACCCATGTGTGGCTTCCCAGGAGGGTGCTGGGGTCACGGTGTGCCCTGTTCCCGTGGGGAGGGGATTGTGCATTTTGAGTGTGGTCGCTCTGATTCCACAGGACATAACGGAACCTGTGATTCATCAGAACTCTCATCACAATCAACTAAAAATCGATTCCCTCTAGCTCTTTCTACTTGTTGAGCAAATTATACTTGTTAAACAAATTTAAAATTTTTTTCGAATTTATACTTGCTAAACAAATTAAACTTTTTTCCAAAATGAGTATTTTACACGTGTTGAATGACACTTTTAGTATCACTAAACTATGGAAAGGAAATGAATTTCCATAGTTTCCATAGAGACGCAGACCTGCTTCTTCAAGGAGTTTCCTGCAGGAAGAGACAAGACGCTTCCCCCGATGCATCCTGCTCTTCGGTGTGGTCCGGGAACTTCTTTGCCTTGGGATGCCCTGGGCATACGTGGGCACCAAGCAGGGGAAAATTCTAAGATTTTTTCCTTAGTCCTAATTTCCCTGACCATTTCGTCAGCAGTGCGCAGAGAAGTATGAGCACTCTCCGTGGCCAAAATGCACACTTTATTTTTTTTTTCTAGCCGCAAATGCTTTCTGAGGACTCCCGGAAACTTTTATGGCTTTTGGTTAGATTAAAAAACAGGAGTGTAACAATAAATTTTCAAATTTTTACTCGGACCTGTGAACATTGAAGGAAATTAAATAATCTAACTATAATATCTCAATTATTTATATCTGACATAAGCCTGAGATGAGAAGAAAAAGAGGGAAAAATAGAAAATAATTTTTACTCTCTAATAAGCCAAAATCCTGTATTTTGGTAAAATATAGTTAAAATCCAAATCCAAAATCTTCCAAATCCAAATCTTCTTCCCAGACAACCCAGACAACCTTTCCACAAAGGTGGTAGAAAAAGAAAACAGTTTTATTATTTAGAATAAGCATTAAACCAGAATGCGATGTACATCACAGGCAATCCACTAAGACTGTGGTCCCCAACCCCTGGCCGTGGACCAGTCCTGGTCCGTGGCCTGTTAGGAATCGGGCTGCAGAGCAGGAGGTGAGTGGCTGGTGAGCGAGTGAAGCTTCATCTGTATTTACAGCTGCTCCCCTTGCTCACATCACCTCCTGAGCTCTGTCTCTCCCCTGTCCCCTGTCCATGGAAAAACTGTCTTCCATGAAACCGTTCCCTGGTGCCAAAAAGGTTGAGGACCACTGCAGTAAGAGACTATAAAGACAGAAATAAATCTCACCTCCTTACACCAATCAGATACAGCAGATACAGATATCCATGTTTTCAAGATAAACAATAACTATCCTCAAATAACATAACTCAGTAGCACCATTTGTCACACATAGTTTATCCTAATGGGTAATTGGGGTGACCATATGTGTTAGTTAATTAGTTTTATCTAGAGGAAAAACAAGCTTCTCATGTTTTATGACCAGGAGGTAGTTTTGCAACTTAGAGCAAGGTGCTCACTGAAGTTAGGTAGCTACATTCCCATGGAAAATGGAAGATAGGGGTGCTGTCTTCCTTGAGGTTTGCATTTCAAAGAGATAGACCTCAGGTCTTGCAGGAAGGCATTTCTATGTCACAAAGCCAACAAAACATCTATCTCATTTTCATAAGAATTTTTATACATTTTAAAGACATGAGAAAGTACTTACAATGATTAGCTTTCTAAGGTAAATGCTCAGATAAAAGGGAGGGTACAGAAATCTCCCCATTTTCTACAGGGAAAATTAAGCCTCTTACTCTTATTTTGTGTTTGTTCTCATAGGTGCAACTCTGCAGAAAAATCATTATTTGGTTTCACAATTATCTGCTAATAAAATCTGGTATGTAAATGTTTATCTCTGAGTATTGGAACCATGTGCAATATTTATAACTTGAACTTTGAGAAATGTATCCAGTCTATGAGCTGAGTTCCCTGGAAATTTGGAATCTCTTCCATAGCACAGTCTTCTTCTGCAAGCTCTTCGGGAATGGAGTTGCTTTAGAGACAAGGAATCTGGCTTATGTATTTTCATAACTGCTGTGACCCTTGGTCGTAATTCAGTGGCATGGCCAACTTTTGAGATCCTTAGTTAATTTGTGGAGAGTTAATAATTCTTCCTTTGACCTTCTTCTCAATTCAGTTACTATTGATGTAAATATTCTTATCCAGACAGCCCCTAAACAGTGGTACTCAACACTGGCTACATATTATACCCCCCCAATGGACTTTTTACAAAATAACAGTGTCTAAGATCCCACCTTCAGAGATTCCAATTCAACTGATTTGTGGTGGGGCCCAGGCATCAATATTTTAAGAGATCTTTATTCTGCAGCTGGAGTTTAGAATCATTGATCCAGAATCCAGAACTAATTAGTCCAATAAGCCACTCACTAACAATAATAAGTACCCTCTGTTTGCAAGCTGATTGCATATTCATCTATTTAGAATGTTGGCAACCTCCGCTTTACTGGATCCTTCCTATAATGGCAGGAAACTTACAGAGGAGATCACGCATCATTCACACTATTATCTCCACCACCGATAACCGTAACTATAAACTACACATTGAATCCCTGCACAGAGCCTGACAGGCTATGAGAAATCTTCATGGAATGAATAACAACTGCCTAGTTATTGAGCAGTATGTGACAATAAAGAGGCAGAGCATGTAGTTCTTAAATGTAAGGAAAGTCTCTTCTGAAATTTCAATTCCAAGTCTGGGGATGTAGGATGATAGCAAAATTCAAGTACATGAGATTTGTTGTTAAGAATAATTAAGGTGTGATT
This sequence comes from Lepilemur ruficaudatus, assembly GCA_963574885.1. Classification (NCBI taxonomy): domain Eukaryota; kingdom Metazoa; phylum Chordata; class Mammalia; order Primates; family Lepilemuridae; genus Lepilemur; species Lepilemur ruficaudatus. Next base: position 25,893 of record CAUYRT010046809.1, read on the forward strand.
ATAGTAAGCTTTTAGGCTTTAGAAAAGGGGGAAAACTCAAAGCCAGAGAAATTTGAATGGTAATTAATTCCTGAATTTTCAAACATTGTAGTTATAAGATATCAAAAAAAATTTTTTTTTTTGCTGTAGTTTATTCATCTCTTCACTGAGAGAGAGAGAAAAAAAATTACAATGCTTTGTAGAGTTATCACCCTTTCTGCCCATCTTGACTTGGGTGGGAGGGTAATAGAGAGAAGAAAATAAAGGAGCCTAAAATGCTGTGTACTATAGCCCCACGCATACACGTATATTAAAGACGCATCCCCCAATCCCAAATGAAGAAACCTGTTGGACATTAACCTACTATTCTCTGTAAAGGGAACCCTTTGCATAGCACTCCGAGCCTGTGGTGCTCAAGATCTATATTATAAAGTTTGGGGAACACTGTTAACCCACTCTGCCAGTATTACATTTTCCATTCTGTTACCTTAGTTTATTATTGTGGGCCTTTATTCATTTGCATTAACAAAGACCTAAGAAAAAGGCAATAGAGGTTGAATTTAGAAAAATAGGTGGTAAAAAGAGGAAGGCGAAGCCAATAGAGGACCCAGAGAGATCTAGAGCCACTTGGTGTTAAAGTGGAAACCCAACTGAGGTACATTACAAGGAATCAAGGACATTTTACATATATCATCTGATTTAGGGAAAGAAAAGAAAAAAAATGAGGGACCAGGCTGTCTGGGTCACTAAATTTGTGATGACAGAGTCCTACTCACTCACAAGAAGATGCAATCTAGCCTGCTCAAAAGAATTGTGATGGTGAGCTAAGCTTTAGATATGCATTTTTCAAAAAGAGTTAATATGGAGAAAGAAATGGCAAGTTCTTTATGGCAATTTAAAAAAAAATTCTCATTCCTCTCTAGGACATGGTTATGACTCACATTTCATTAAAAAAATCTTGTTTGGGTAATACTGTCATTCTATCTCTCAGGTACCTCACTATCTGGTAAAAAAAAAAAAAATTATCATAACCAAAACCCAAGTAACCATAATCTGGCTATAATTAGAGAGTCTCTCTTCATTATTTAATATTTATAAAAATAAATATCAACAAAAAAAGCTGATGGGAAGGATTTATGAGATGTACAATAATTCCAGCAGGATCAACTTGATTTCCAATGTGCTTTCATATTGAGTATCTAATTCAGTATAGACTGGGTAATTGTGATTATCTTAGTTTGCAGATGAAAAAAGTTAAATGATTTGCCCAAGATCACATTGCTATGATAGCCTTCTTCAGCCTCCAAATTTTATCTTCATTCCAATATATGTGCAGATTAGTTTACTAGTCCTTTGACTCCACAGTAAATTCATACTTAAAATTCATAGAAAAATGATCAGCTAATAGCTAATGATTATAGGGAACATATTATGTTCCAGGCCCTGGAGAAGGTAGTATTATTCTCATTTTACTGATGAGGAACCAAGGCTCTGGGAGGTTAGGAGGTCTGGAACTGAGACTCAGGTCTGTTTGACATTGGAACCCATGCTATGGCCACATTGCTGTTTGTGTTAGTTTTCTGTTGCTCCTGAAACAAATTACCACAAATTCAGTGCTTTAAACAACACAGATGTGTTACCTTATAGTTGTAGAGGTCAAAAGTTCAACAGGAGTTTCAGTGGGCTAAAATCAAGGTGTAGGCAGGGCTGCATTCCTTCTGGAGGCTCTAGGGAAAAATTCACTTCTTTGCCTTTTCCAGCTTTTAAAGGCCATCCACATTCCTTGGCTCCTGGCTCCCTTCCATCTTCAAAGCCTGCAACATTCACCAAGTTTCACGCTGCTGTCTCTTTTGGATCTCTCAGTTTCCCCTTTTAATGACTCTTGTAGTTACATTGAGCATGCTTGGATAATCCAGGATAATTTCCCTATTTGAAGGCTTGCTGACTAACAATGTTAATTCCATCTGCAAACTTAAATTTCCCTTGGCCATGTAACCCGACATATTTACAGGTTACAAGGATTAGGATGCGACCATCTTTGAGTGGGAGCATTACCCTACCTGCCATGCTGTTCTTTCTCTTTATACAGAAAGGAAGATTTAGAATATAGTGCTCTATTTACTTAGGTAGAAAATGTTACCAGAATATTTTAGAAATACTTTAAAAAATAAATCCATAAACAAAAATAACTTGGTTAACAATGAAGCAACAAGAAAATATGATTCTAACTAAAAAACTTGGATTTAAGTACTTTGCAGTTCACAAAGTGTTTGCACACACATCTGATCCTCATAGATAACCTATGAGATAACTAAGAAAGACCTGACAGCTAACTAAGCCTCTTCCCACCCTCCTTTTCTTGCTTTCTTTTTCTTTGCCCATCCCTTGATTCACAAATGTTTTTCCTAAAATAAATCATACTGTGCAGACCTAGTAAAGATTATAATTTTAACCTGAAATAAATATATTGAAATTTTCCACAGCTTTCTATTACTTTTTAGTTTAGTTTTCAAGGAACTCTCTGTGGGAGGAATTCTAAGTATCATTTGCAGATGGCAGGTCCTTGAGCTGGTTTATCACATCAATAAGAGGAAACTAGAAGAGAAGAGGGTGGCTATTGTTGGGAGAAGAGTGAAGTTGGTAAAAAGTAGGCACTTAGTCATTCGGGAAAAAAACATATTGAGCACTTACTATAAGCCACTGCTCTCAGTTCTAGGAGTACAGTAATGAACAAAACAACTAGGAGTCCTTGTCTAGGGAGCTTTGAGGTCAATTTCTAGCAGAAGAGATACACAATGGACAAATTAACGTGTGTGTGTGTGTGTGTGTGTATATAATATTTATCAGTGATTTGTGCTAGAAATTCTGGTGCTGGTTGATATTTAATATGGGGTAGCCAAAAAAAGACTTCTGTGAGAAGGTAACACAGGAAAAGAGAGCAGAAGAAAGTAGGAGATAAAGCCACGTGGATACGTGGGGAGGAGTGTTTCAGACAGAGGGAGCAGCAAGCCCAAAGCCCTCCAGATGAGAATGTGCTTGGCATGTTCGAAGAAGAGCAAATAAATGATTTTAAATGGAGCAGAGGAAGCGAACTGGAGGGAAATAGGAAAGGATTTTGGAGAGGTGGTGGAGAACAGCCCAGGGGCAAACATTTGAGGAATTCGTTTTTTATTCTGAGTGAGATAAGGATCCACTGGAGGATTTGGGAACAGAGAAGTGATATGACCGGACTTCAGTTTCTGAAGGATGGCTCTGGCTGCTGGAGACAGGGGAGGAAATGAGGGCGGGGGAAGAGACCAGTTAAGAGGCTGTTAAAATAATCCTACCTGATGGTGGCAGCAGAGGCGAAGAAAGAGTCAGAGTGTGAACGTATTTTGAAGGACGGCCCGTGAAGATAGCTGACAAAGGGGAATGTAGGGTGTGAGAAACGGAAGACCCAAGTATAACATCGAGGTTTCTAACCTGAGCAACTGAAAGAATGGAATTGACATTTAAATAGATAAATAAGACTGGGGACAGAATGAGTCTGGGGAAGCCAATGAGGACTGTGTCTTTGGACATGTCAAGACTGAGTGGCCTATTGGACAGTCCATGCGCAATATCAAACAGGCAGCTGGACATGCAAGTCTGGACTTCAAAGCTGGAAATGTAAGTTGGGAGGCATCAAAAGACATGTTCCTGTGTGCATCAATATTTAGGGGTTGGAGAAAGGAGGGGAAATCAGCAAAAGAGATCGTGGAGGGGCCAGTGAGATAGGAAGGGAACCAAAAGACACTAACAATCTGGGAGTCAAGTGAAGAAGATATTTCCAGAAAAAGAGAAAGAAAATGCAGGCTGATAGGGGGAAAAACAGGGCTGAAAATGAGCTGTTGGATTTAGTCATATAGAGAAGTTTTTGACATGAGACTTTTACAGTGGCATGGTGAAGACGACACTCAGTGGCATGTGCTCAAGAGTGACGGGGGAAAGGAAGCAAAGACAGCAAGTGTAGACATCATTTAAGAATGATTTCTATAAAGGGGGCAATAAATGGAGCAGTAAGTAGTGGAGGGTATCATGGGTCAAGGGAAGTTTCTTTTTCTTTTAGATAGAAGAAATTATAGTGTATTTGTAGCCTGATAGGAAAGAACTAAGAGAGAAGAGAAATTGATGATGCAGGTGACTGCCCAATTGCTGGAGCGATAGTCTTGGGTCAGTGTGAGGCATGGGGGTGCAGCCAGGGAAGCACCGGCCTTCTGTAGGATCATGGACAGCGACCAGACGGAAGGCAGAAGCTGGGGGCCCAGATGCAGGAAGATTGGCTGTGGGACATGTGATGCTTCTGAGGACTCCCAACATCTCCGTGAAGTAGGATCCAAGGTTATCAACCGCGATTGGAAAGAGTGGAGAGGATGTGGCCGGTTTGAGGAAAAAGAAGAAGGTTTCATGTGGGAGAATAGGAAAGGAAGTACACCAGGAAAATGTGAGTACCACTGGCGTGGCTGGTCGAATTTCAGCACGGTTCTGTTTTTCTCTAGCTTCCCCTGGCAAAGGAGGTTACAAATCAACCAAATAATTGGGGCTGTAATATTCCAAAATTTGCAAAAATATCATCTCTCTCTGGATCATAATAAAATATTATGAATTAAGTCTTTAATGTGGTCCACCCTCTGGGGAAATGGCATTTTCATCAGTAAGAGAAACCCTTACCCGATACCTGATGATTTAATAGTGGAATTTCAGACTTCAGTAACAAGGTTGGTGGGAAAATGTTTTTGGAGAGTGGATCCAATTGCTGTTCCTCAAATAACAGTATGTTGTTATCAACTGATGCATGAATTTGGAGCTTTATAAATAAGCATTTATAATTCAGATATTTACTTCTTGACAGAGGCGATAAGTTCATGTCAGCGTGAGCATGCCACTTAACTGCTTTAGGAACAAGAAAAAAATATGAACAAGGAAATGTTTAAAGGGGTAGGACGGTTGTAAATCTTCTTTGTTACTGTCTTATGGTTGTCTTTTAAAGCTCTGATTCATTTCCAGGGTGTCTCATCAGAGAAAATGATAAACATCACAAAGACTCCGAATATTTTCTCTTTGTAGCCCTTTGGTTCATTATAAGGATGCCAAACTTTTAACACCCTTGGAAAATCAGAGTGTAGTGGTGTCCTCATAACATAAGATGATAATTCTGGTCACTGCTTCCATTTAATAAAGTCAGGGAGATGTCTTTCTTTCCCTTAAATGGCAGAGCTAACCTTATAATCTGTCATAGCTTTGCTATAGCAAGAAAATTCTGAGAAAAATTTTCTGACACATTTTTCTAGACTTCTGGAAAAATAGTATATAAAGAACCAAGAGAGGGTGACATAAAATGAAGACAGCTTACTGTTCTGTCTTTTTCCTTAATTGGAAACGCTGTTTTATAAGAAGCTCTATTTTATTTTCATGTACTCCGAGGAAGAGTGGCGTGGTTTGATTAAACGAGAAAAGTCTGCACTGACGCTTTAACATGGTTATTCGAGGTCAGAGTTCAGGATGAAGTCCAGAGAGAGGTGAGGGGCATAACAGTGCTTTCTGTCCAGGTTACAGTGGGAGCTTTGACTCCTGACGGGATTATTCGCGAAGAGAAACAGAAAGATAAACAGCTTAAAATAGAATTCAATTCAAAGATACCATTTGCTTCTTTTTTACACTTTGTAATTTATTGTTTTTTTTTAATCACTATGAGCTATTATCTAGTATTTTATTTATTTATCCATGCACCCTACTGAACAAGCATCCGTTAAGTATCTGCATGGTGCTAGATTCATACTGGATGCTGAGGACAGAGAGATCAGTCAGTGACAGCACCCTGCCCTCACGCAACACGCAATCTAATCTTCCAAAGTAGCTAATGGTATTGGGTTGAATAGTGTTTCCCCAAATTTCAGGCCAACGCAGAAACTCAGAATGTGATCATATTTGGAAATAGCATTTTGTAGATATAATCAAAGTCAATGTGAGGTCATACTGTATTAGGGTGGATCCTAATCCAATGGTTGGTGTCCTCATAAGAAAAGGAAAATGAGGGCACAGACACACAGGGAGAAGGTGGCCACATGAAGACTAAGGCAGAGATTGGAGTTATGTTGCCACAAACTGTGTGCCAGGCATTGCTAACAACCACTACAAGCCAGGAAGAGGCAAGGAAGGATAATCCTCTAGAGCCGTCATAGAGATCAGAACCCTGCCCACACCTTGATTCAGACTTCCATCCTCCAAAACCATGAGGCAATAAATTTCTGCTGTTTTAAGCCACCCAGTTTGTGGTGATTTGTTATGGTAGTCCCAGCAAAATAATATATTTGCCCATTTTGATATATCCACACAATCTCCAAACCCTTCTCTTCTTTCCGTCCTTTTTCTTTTGTGAAATCATTCTGTTTAAATGGAAAAACTTTCAAATAAGTGCTCTGCTGTCAGTTGATTTGAGATGCTCTGTGGAAACCCACCCTCTTTTTTCCACTCACCATTATCACGTGCTTTTGTCTTTGTTCAGGGCAGATGCTTTCTTTTTAAAAGTGCATCTACAATACAGTTTTCTTTGCTTCCACAGTGAAAGTATTTCTGTGGTGGAAATAAAGGCTATTAGTAGAGGAATTAGTAGAAACTAAAGGCTTTATTAAAAAAACAACCAAATAGCAGGTGAATGGCTGTAATTCTTCCTGCAATTTCAAATACTTTTTGTCAGAAGCAAAGATGGAAGCAAAACGATATCAAGGCTTCTTAAAATTAAATGAATTTCTACTTGGCCACATCTTAATAAACAGAAGCCAGCTAAGGCATATTTCTTTTATCTGTACAAAATGAATGGCGTTTCAATCAATAGATCCAACAGCAAAGAGCAAGCCATGGTACGTACAGCTGCCAATGTCAAATATAGTAAGTACTCAAGAATACACTGGCAGGGACAAGTTTTGTGCAAATGCTGTTTCGTGAAAAGCAAATTCTCATGGTAATTGTTGGTGACCATGGAGATCACGTTCTAAATTAACATTGTACAATTATTGATTTGGAGGTAGGAAATGCATTTATTCCAAAAGCTCATTACCTAGCAACCACTGAGGCAGAGTCACCCAATCAGAAATAGCTTCTCTCATAGAACTACAGAGATCAAATTACATGTACTCTGCGTGTGTGTGTGTGTGTGTGTGTTTGTATTCAAAAATAAGTCTGCATACAATAGAATGTTCATGGCCATTACTTTTTAAACCTGTTCAAAACTAGATTCTTTTGTGAAAAATAAGAAAAAGCATAAAAAGATCTGTTAGTATGCTTGCATACTATATATAAATAAAATAAAAATAAAAATAAAAATAAAAATATATAAATGACTTGCATAGGTCAGATAATTTTTATTTTTTCTTCAGGGACAAGCCTTCTTTCTTCCTTCTTTTCCCATATTCCCCCCCCCACACACACAGATCTAACCATGTATAAAACCTCAGAACTTATATATACGTAACTATATGACCAACACAATCTATTCTATTTGTGATATTTCCTTTAAAATATTTCATTCCGAAGTAGTTTCCTAAGATATGTCTACACATATACGTAACTAGGAACATCATGATGTATGTAACTTGGGGTTAAGATCTTTAACTGACAATAGTAATGTGTTCCATGACTTGTTCATTAATAAATATTTATTGAGTGCCTACTGAGAGCCAGGCGTTGGAAATTTAGCAGTAAACAAAACAAACAAACATCCCTGCCTTTGTGTAGCACACATTCTGTGATGACTTTAATTATATTATAAACTAAATATTTAATGAAAATTGTATATAAGTTTGAGCAATGTAAATAGATTTTTTATTTAAAAATATTTATATACAGTGCAAGAAGTGAGCAATTCAATAAGTTTTGATAAATATGTAGACCTGTGTAACCACAACTATAGTCAAACTCTAGGATATTTCCACCACCACAGAAAGTTCCTTTATGTTCTTTACCACTGAGCCCATGCCCCACATGTGAGATCACTGCTCTATCATGAAAGATTGCTTTTCTTTGTTCTTACACTTCATATAAATGAAATGATAGAGTATGTACTCTTTCATGTCTTGCTTCTTTCACTCAGTCTGAGGTTTTTTAGATTCATTCATATTATTCTATCAGTAGTTCATTGCTTTTGGTTGCTGAGCATTATTTCATTGTATGAATATACCACAATTTGTTTATCCATTCAAATGTTGATGGACATTCGTTTGGGTTGTTTCAGCTTTTGGCTCTGATGAATAAAGCTGCTATAAACAATCTGGTATAATTCTTAGCAGAATTATATATAATTCCATACAAGTTTGTTGTCAGATGTATGCACTGTGAATATTTCCTCCCAGACTGTAGCTTGCATTTTCATTTCTTAACCCTGTCTTTTGATGAGCAGAAGTTATTCCTTTTGGTGAAGTCAATTTGTTAATTTTTTCTTTTTTGATGGGTGCTTTGTGTTTCATCTTTGTGAAAGTTTTGCCTCCTTGAGTCACAAAGACATTCTGTTTTCCTCTAGAAGCTTTGGAGTTTTAGTTTTTGCTTTTAGGCCTATGTGCCAGTTAAAGTTATTTTGTCTGTGAGGTGGAAGTCAGGGTTTATTTTCCCCCATGTAAATACTGTACCGTTTTTTGAAAAGATTATCGTTTTTCTATTGAATTGCTGTAGGGCATTTGTAAACTATCCATATATTTGATCATATATGTGGACTTTCTATTATGTTCCACTTATCTTTTAAAAGTCTTTATGTAATACTACACTTTTTATAGTAAATTTTGAAATTAGGCAGTGAGGTTCCAAATTTTTTCTCCTTTTTTTTCAAGGTTATTATAACTATTATAAGCTCATTTCACATAAATTTAAGAATCAGCTTTGTGATTTATGCTTGAAAAACTCAGTGGCAGTTTTAGTGAAATTGTGTTGAATCAATTTAATTCACTTGAATTGTGTTGATCAATTTCAGAAAAATTGACATCCTAATAATATCTAGTCTTCCAATCCATAAACATGGTATATCTCTCCATTTATGTAGGTCTTCTTTTCTTTCTTTCAGAAATGACATATAATTTTGCACATCTTTTATTAAATTTATTACTAAGTATTTTATATTTCTTGGTGCTGTTTTAAATATAATGAATCATTTTTAATTTTGCTTTTCAATTATTTGTTGTTAATACATGAAAATATAATTAACATTGTATATTAACTTTATATCCTATGAACTTGTTAAATGTACTTATTAGCTTTTTTAAAAAAAATTCCTTAGGATTTTCTATGTAAAGATGATATTGTCTGCAAATAAAGACAGTTTGTAACTGGATTTTCAAAATCTTATTGGAAATAAAGCGTTACTAACGATGTGAGTATAAAAATAAGCCACAAAGCCCTCAATCTTTCAAGGTTCTGTGATTAATCTGAGACAGAGTTTGTTTATATCCTTATTTACCTAGATCAGTGCTGTGCGTTAGAAATGCAATGTGAACCATGAATGTAATTAAAAATTTTCCAGTAGCCACATTTTTAAAAGCAATCAGAAATGGATGTAATTAATTTGAATATTATATTTTGTTTAACTCAACATGCTAACAAATTATCATTTTAACATTATCACCAATATAAAAATTACTAATGAGATGTTTTATAGTCTTGTTTTTGGTATTCAATCTTTGAAATTCAGTGTGTATTTTACACTTACAACACATCTCGATTTGGATTAATCACATTTCAAGTACTCAACAGCCACACGTGGCTGGTGTCTTTCACATCATACAGTAGAGATCTAGATGATAAAAACAAGTATACAAACAAATAACTTGTAGTTAAATAACTATGTATTTTGTCTTTTTACAAATGCACAGAAGCTATTATAATAAGATAACTTTGAAACTTTACTTTCTTACCATACACATCGTGTTACCTAGCACACTTTTCGTGATAAGCACTATTTTAGGAAGGCAACTGCGATGAGTCAAGAGTCCAAGCCCTGAAGCTAGACAGACTGTTTTCCTATTCTGTCTCCATCACTTACTGTGTGACCTTGGGCAAGTTCTTTATCCTGTCTGCATTATTTACTTGATCTGTAAAATGGGGGCAATAATGTTACCTATCATAGGACTGTTGAGAGTTAAATAAGGTAAAACTTAGAGAGAGCAAAGTTAAATGAGGTCAAACAATGTCAGGCACATATTAAGCATTCAAGAAATGTTAGCTATAAAGAGTATTTCTGTGTGTGTGTGTGTGTGTGTGTGTGTGTGTGTGTGTGTAAACTCCTTGTATATGACCCAGGTGAAAAATGAATCCAGGGGGAAGTTGTATTCACTTAGATCCCTTTCGGTTAGTCTTATGGTTAAACTGAGCCACATATATCAGGTTGACATATTGAAGTGGAATAATTTGGAACATGACACTTATGAGGAAAACTCGTGAGGAATGTGTCTTTGGAACTAACCAAAGAGGCAGCTGCCTGGCCCGGTCAGCCAAGAGAGGTTCCATCTAGGGATCTCAAAATCACTCTGTATTTGGAACTGAATGTCCTTTTCAGACATTGTCTATAGATATATTTGCTCTAATTTCTATTTCTGGTCCCTAGCTGCTAGTAACCTCTCCTGGCTCTGTCGACATCTGGCAGCTCTTTGGCTCAGTAACTTAAGTCAAATTACCTTTTTCTCTTTGTTTTAATAACGATTCCCTTCCATTCCCCTCGCTGGAAGCCAGAGAAAGGACAGAAGGGAAAAAAAGAAGTCCCTCTGAGGCAAAGTCTTAGATTTTTGAAAGAATCTATTTTGGACTCACTTTAAAATCCATTCATTTTGATAAATATAATCTAGCATGTGTCTGGAGCCAGCCCAGTAAATTTGTGAAGATTCTCGGCTTCATCTCAGTACTCTCAGAGAGACAATAATTCTGCACTTCGGCAGCATAATGAGATTTATTTGCACAACTTCCACCAGTGTATCTATAGAATGTGCTTGTGGGGGAGAAGGGTTATTCAAGTGCTATCATCTGACTTTCCTGCTTTCAGTAAATGTTTGCTATTTGAGATATTTTTCTATGTATGTGTCTCTTAGAGTTTCTTTGCTTTGTGATGTGTTCTCCTCTTGGGAGGCTGGCAGTGTAAGTGGTTGACAAAAAAAGCTAATAAATCTGAGGTTAATAGGGCTCTAGACAGCAAAGTACATAGAATAAGAAGTCTCGCTAGCTGCAGAGTATTGTTGAAGAAGGAACTGTCAACAGAAAGGCTGATTATTGCAAAGGGCAGGACAAAGCTCAGAAAAATTCCAGACCAGTTTTCAGTTCGCTGAAGTTGTACCTCACATCAGCATATACCTTTCCCAGGGGATCTGAAGTTGGAGAGAACGATTTAAGGAAAGACACAACTCTCTGTGGGATTTTGGCTTAGCTTGGATTTGGGGATAATGTATGTATGTGGGATACGTTGGGAGGGCAAAATGCACAGGAATGAAGAGTGTTTGGGCTCAGATACGCCATGCACCTTATAGGTTTGTATAAAGAATTGGCATGGCGGAACCTCATGCATTTTGTGAGCATTTGCTGTTTGTGTTGCTTTCAAGGCTCCGCGATTCAGATTCTCTCCCTCCCTGCAGGGAGACCAGGCGCATTTAAATATTAGCTGTTCATAGTTGCACAGCGTAGGTGAAGTGGCCTGCTCGTGTGGATTCTTTGACAAGAGCTTGGCTGGTTGTGCAGACGGCGACTGTTGACATCTGACTGTCATGGAGGCCACTGCTTGATATTTTCTCAGTCAGTTCCTCGGGTGGGGTGAGCGAAATGTGTCGCTGTGGTGATGGAGGTCACTTGCCAGTTGGGCGAGGGTTGCTTTTAAGATCTGAGCATAGTATCTGATGGGGCTGTTGAAAAGATGTTATCACAGTGTCCAATATGTGATACGTGAGAAGAGTGAGGAGTTGAAACGTTGTACTTTTGAGGAGTGGAATCAGGAAAGAGAGCCTGAAGTGTCTCTCTGACATAGGCACACAGTTACTGAAGAAACCAGCTGTCTACTGTTTATACCACAGGCCTTGGTTTCCCTGCTCTCTCGAGTAAACTGTCTATTGAAACCTAGACATTTCTCATAGTGAAGAAAGAAAAGGATCTTCTTTAAAGACAATATGCCAGGAATTAAGATAAACTGAGGAGGCCTTCACATAAATTGTAAGTCTCTCAACATTTATTGAGTAGGCAATGTATGCCAAGAGTATTTCTAGGTACAGCGGGGCGGTGGGAAGTCTAAGCAAGGTGGAGTCAAATCTTGCATGAATCCTTTCCAGCGACGATTCCTGTCTCCCACTGGCTGGCCTGCTTTGTAGGAGGCACTGGTCCACGTTGGGGGGGTGGAGTAAGCAGAGCGGCAGACCTTATAGAACCCTTGGGGGTGACTGTCCAGCCCACATGCACCTTCTTTGGAGACCGCCCTGTAGCCCTGGGAGAGAGAGAAGGAAAGGGGAGCATGCAGAGAGAGTAATCGAGCACCCTGGTGCTAGATAGCGCCCCACCTTCTCATTCAGCCCGACAGGACTTCTTGTCCGTGCATTCATTGGATTACAGTTCTTTTCTTAGAATCCATTCCCTTTTTTTGGCTTATGCTAGTTTGGATGGATATCTGTTATTTTTTAGAGAAACCAGACATGTTTATAATTAAACAAAGGAAAATGAATAAGTATAGAATTGAAGTGGAAATAACCTTCCTACTCTAATTTCCACCGTCCTGCCTTATGTGTGTGTGTTTTTCTTGATACTCATTTTTTTTGAGCTGCTCACTGTACCCCTTCTATTTCTCTACCCTCTTCATCTTTGTGATCCTATCTGATTTCCTGACCCTAATAATGATGTCCGGATAGATGAGTCTCAATTCCTTCTCTCTCATTTCTGCCTCTTATACACATTATGTTGTGGCAAAATTGTGCTATTCAATAATATGACAGAAATCTACTTTCCACATGTGAGTGTATTGGTGATTACCAAACTAATACAGTGTTTCTCATATAAACCATAGCCTGTTCTGTCATCACAGTCTCTGCATGTTCAAGTCCTGCCTTTTTCAATCAGCTTAAATGCTGATCTTCAGCATATCTTTCCGATTCCTCTTGCTCATTCGTCCTCCTCTTCCTCCTCCCTTTCAAACCTACCCATCGTGGGAAGTAGTGTCTTTCCTCTTGAACTTCTCACTCTATTCTAGGTATTTTACATGTGTTAACTCATTTAGTACTAACCATACCCTGTGATGTATATAACCCATAATCACCATTATTTTATAGATGAGAAAACTAAGGCACGGCAGTCACATAAATTTTCCAAGTTCATGCTGTTAGTAAACAGCAGGTCCAGGGTTCAAACCTAGACAGTCTGGTTCCAGGGCTCATGATTTTTTTTTTTTCAGGGCCCATGATTTTAACCCTTGTTCTATAATGACTAAATAACTTCAGAGCTTTCTGTCTAGTATTAAAGATGTTGATGGATGCTGCCTTTCTGCTCTAGTCTTGAATGTAGAGTGGCTGTCTGATTTTCTTTGGCTCCCACACGTTGCCTAGCAGTCTTTGAATACACCAAAGAATAAATATAGGGTAAAGGATTGCTTCTCTTATTTTGTTATTGTATCACTTTCTGTGGTTTGGTTGCCCCTAAATTTAACCAAACAACATAGTAGTAGGTGGTCAATATGTGATTTATCCAAAGCCTTATTAAGAACGGAGAAAGCCATCTCCTTCACATCTTTCATGTCACCTCTCACCTCCTCCTGGCTGAAGAAGAAAGTAGAATTGGTTTGACATGACAGATTCTCTGGGCTGCTTCTAAACAGCTTAATAACCTCCAGGATTTTACAAATTGATCTTTTTCTTAATGAATTGCCCCAGAAACTTTCAACTTTGAGAGTCAGACTAACTGCTCCATAATTCATGAGTTAGTACTGGTGTTCTTCTTGTCATGTAGGATGAACTGATTAATTTTTTGGACATTTTGGCAAATCTGATCTGGATGACTAAGTCCCTGGCCTGTTTTAAATCTTATTTCTTAAGTCCTCTGGTAGGAATTATATTATGTCTCTGACAGTAGTAGCCTTTGTAATGAGAACTGAAACAACACAGGCATTATACATGTCCTTGTTAGACAAAGGTGTGGTGTGATTTTCTAAAGGGATCAGATTATATTCTGAAGAATCAAACCTAATGGAGAGAGGCATTTTATTTTTAATGATTAAGTATTGATATTGTTAATGATTTATTTGTCCTATGACAAAAGAATTAGCTATAGCATGCCTTACTGCTCTCAGAATCACTGTATAGCATCACTGTTTTTTTTTCCACACCCATTGCTCATTTTTGAAATTCAGCCCAAACCCTTGATATTTAAGCAAGTTCATGTTCATTTGTGAGCTGTTTGCACAGCAGTATTTAAACAAATCTTTAATCCACATTCGTCAGGAAAATGGCTTTAAAAGTAATTGTGGAGCCTAAACTTTCTCTGCCAGTTGAAGTAGAATCATGTTTTATTTAAGAGGTTATGAGACTGATTGTGGGGCCTGGGATACTGCTGATGGCAGTGGCGGCTGCAGGCCTAATGCAGAGCCTCACACCCAGTGAATGGCCAAAATGTTAATGGTGGTAACGATGATGACTCTGATTCAGTAATATGAATGGCCTGTGGGACAATTAGCTGTCTTGGACATTTAGATTATGTCTTAGTTCATTTGGGCTGCTATAACAAACTATCACAGACTGCATGGCTTATAAACAACAGAAATTTATTTCTCACAGTTCTGGAGGCTGGGAAGTCCAAAAGCAAGACACTGGCATATTTGGTGTCTGGTGAGGACCTGCTTCCTGGTTCACAGATGGCTGTCTTCTTGCTGTCACTTTACATGGCAGAAAGAAATAAGGAGCTCTCTCAGGTAATTTTTATAAGGTTATTGATCCCATTCATGGGGGCTCTGCCCTCATAATCTAATCAACTCCTCCAAACTCCACCTCCAAATACCATCCCATTCACATTAGGTTTCAATATATGAATTTTGGGGAGACATAAACATTGGAATATTGGTATATTTTTGTTTCTTTGTTCTTAAATTAGTTCATAGAATCTGAAAAAATTTTCACAAGTAACAAAAGTCCACAGAAACAAGTATTTCATATAGTCATGAAGAACCGTACTTTTTTACACAAAAAAACCCCACAGATCTCATATTCATTAAAGGAGAATCTTGCCATTAGGGTACATTTGGATAGCCTGATGGGTTCATTTTAGAACTGGGGCATATTATAGTATGAGGAAAGGTGATCAAACACACAAAGAATTGCTATCTGCTCAATTAACCTCTTTAAAATTTTAATATGTCTTAGTTTATCTTTTAACAGGTGGTAGAGAGGGAGGAAAGAGGGGCACCAGAAACAATATTTTCATGTTTTTTATAGTTTTGTAGCTTCTCTTAGGTCTGGCCTCTATCCCATATATTTGCATCAGTTTTCTCATAATTCATGGTCTTACTGCTGTTGAAGACGTGACCAGCCTTTGAATTTCCAGAGGAAAATAAAGAAGCAGGAGAAAGTTAGCACAAGTAGTAATCCAGCTAAACATGAATGTGGCTCTAGCATTTTATGTTCACACTAGTGTATTCTTCTTTAACATTCTCTAATTCTTTTTCCACATTTCAACTTGGTGAAAATCATTATGTTCAGTTAGTGGATTTCTTTGGGGGGAAAAAGAGCTTTTAAAAAATCTACTGTAATGACCACAGCACAAATGAATCCTCTCTATAAATTCACTTGGATTTTTTCCTTGAATATTGTAAATGAAATGTAGGAATACATTTAACATCCCAAGAGAAGCGTTGGTCTTCTATTCTATTACTTTTAGGCCTGCACTTATATTATTAATTTGGTTTTGGTCTCCATAGAGGGAAGCCTAAGATGAATTGCATTTAAAGTGAAACAGGAGCGATTTGGAAAACATAGGGTAGAATTGGCTCAGATGAAGACTTTGAAACACTGTGGAGTATTATCTAGAATGACTATGAAATGCCTTCCCTTGAGCACTTTGTAAGTAGACTGGCTTCCTCCCTGTTTATATTATTTTCAGTGCAGTGGTAGCTAAAAGAATATGTGTTTGTGTATGTGTGTGTATATGTGTTTTGGGGTGAGTGAGTGTTCAAAGGCCCTTCCAATCCAATTCTTCAGAGTCTAATACCAAAGGGGAAGGGACCCTCACAAAGAGACTTTATCATTAGAGCCAACTTAATGATGAAGAGCAATTAAGCATTTCTATAGTGGATAGTATTCTGTGTCTGTTAGCTATTATTAAACTTATTGAGTTTTTGAAGGGATTTATCTCTTGTTGCCTCTCTTTGCCTTTGGCTCAATAGGGCAATGAAATCAGAATTGCATGCCTGTGACAACATGGGGCGTTGCCACAAGATGAAAGATGTTACCAATTTAGCCTGACGCCACTTCAAAGTCAAGAGGAGGAACAGATGGGCTGGCATTGGAAAATTCTCCTACTCACTTCATAAAATACTGAAGATGGAAAATTGATTTAAAAAATTAAGAATATGTGATTCAATGTTTTGTTCCTATTGGTATGTTTTTAAATAATAAAATCATGTCTGATCTAGGATCAATCATAAAGCATTTGTTGAGGGCCTAATATCTATCTATGCTATGAACTAGGGAATACAAAATTAATTAGCATTAAAGATGTGAACTACTTCTAAGGAGAGTGTCTATGATTGCCTGAACAAGCTGTGCTATGTGTTGTGTATGTATAAAATATGTGTGTATATGTATATATGTATCTATATCTCTATATATCTCTAGAATTATATTAGTAGCAGATCTTATATTAGAATTTTATGTATATCACATTTAGATAAGAATAAATGTTAAATTGTGAGGTACTGGCATTGAAAGAACTATAATTTATGCAATTATACATTGCATAAATGTATAATGCAGATATTGTAAATGAAATTTTTAAAAGGAGATTAGTATGATTAGATGTATCAGGGATGCTTTGATCTGGGCATTCAGGTGTATAGAGAATAATATAATACTAGATAGGAGGAACAAGGCAATCAATCGGGTTTGACAAAGAGCTTCAGCCAAAGTAGAGGCTAGAGTCAGGGAGACAGCAAAAGGGCCTGCTTAATAGAAGTTAATATTTCTTGATTTGGAACTGTGAGAGATAAAACAAGCTAAGCAAATGGGCTGAGAGAGCCAGCTAAAGTTGGGATTAACGTTGTATCTGTTATAGGGTCCTAAATTGGAGATGGCCATAAGAGTTAGTGGTTGGTTGAATTTGGAATTGGAGATAAGATCCACTTTCACCACTGTTTCATAAGGTTAGGGACTTGTTTAATGGAATTACTTGGAATGATGTGAGCTGAGCAATTGTCCAAAATGACATACTGGGAAGAAGCCTTAAGTAGAGTTTTAAAGGTGGGGAGGAATGTAATTTGGAATAGAAGTTGCTACAAGCTTGGTGACACTATTTATAGCACTTGCTAGCACTTGCTAGCACCAACACTGTGCCAGGTACACCCAATGGACTAGCCCTGTCCTCCTGGAGTTTATAATCAAAATGATGTCCAAATTTAATACACACTACTATTCTTGTGCAGAGGGAAAAAATAGCTTCTTTTTCTGTAACTTGTCTAATCTTTCTCATGATTCTCATCCCACTGGGTAACATGAAAACATAAATTTGCTGATTAACAATATCCCATCTTATCTATCCCACTCTCGATCACTTAACAGTCTCCATGGGTTAAATCCTAAGTAAATTTAGAATTTTCAATTCTCCACACGGACTAGTTTAGATTGTCTCTTTTAGACAGCTCAGTCTGTTAGGAATACCCAGCGTCTTTCACACTTTTTCTCTTTTCTACAGTAGGGTACTGGGAAAGAAGGAGGTGGAAATTCACACGGTGCCTTTTTGATACTGGTGATCTGAGCTAATGAGACACAACCAATCCTGCTTGAATTTTTTGGAATGTTGGATGAGATCTATCCCTAGAGTTCAAGATCAAATCATTTGTTTCTAATTCTGTAGCCTTCTCTGGTCTGATACTAGGGCCCTGCTGATCCACTACCCCCAACAACAACTTCACGTATGCTTACGGAGACATTCAGGATCCCTGCACGTCCTGCATGGACTCTGTGGGCCAGGAGAACTGCCTCTCTCTCTAGCAGCCTTTCCAGACTAGTGTTGCACTGTTGTTTCCACAGAACACAAAATATGGGATGCATGCAGCCTTCCCAAGTGACGCCTGGGAAAACTTGCCACCAGCCCTCTTCTATTCCATCTGGCATTATTGGACTCTCTCAGACCTCCCTCTGTGTAAATCTATCATTCTACCACTCTCAAGATTCTACCCCTGTTTTGGGGTGAATTGTTTCTCCCAATTTCATGTTGAAAACCTAAACTCCAGTACCTCAGAATGGGACTATATTTGGAGAAAAGGCCTTTAAAGAGGTGATTAAGATTAAATGAGGCCTATGGGTGGGCCCTAATCTAATCTGGTTGGTGTCCTTGTAAGAAGAGGAAATTAGGATGCACTGAGAGACGTCATGGGCAATCACACATAGGAGAAAGACCAGGTGAAGACATGGCGAGAAGACAGCCATCCACAAGTCACGGAGAGAGGCTCAGAAGAAACCAAATCTGCCAACACCTTGATCTGGGACTTCTAGCTTCTAAAACAGTGAGGAAAAAAATTTCTGTTATTTAAGCCACTGAAACTGTGGTATTTTATGGCAGCCCTAGCTAACTAACACAACCTCCAAAGCGGAAAGTCGAGCCATCTATCCATATGACTTCCTGGCTCTTTCCTTTCTTTTCTCTTTCCACAATTTACTAAGACAGAAAAGTCAGACTTTCCATTTCCTGCCCATGAACTTCCCTGTTCAAGTCCTCCTTTCTCCCCTGTGCATCACTCCTCAGAATTGACCCATGATGGCAGATGATGGAAGCAATGGTCCCTCTCCCCACACTAGTAAAAATTAATCCATGATCTGAGTCCATCAGGCATGTTTGTTCTTATGTAGCCATGGAATGATCTATAATTGTGATGAAACTAGCGTGAGAATGTGCTGTTTTAAGATCCTAGAAGTATCCCTGCTACATGGCCTAGTAGAGGAAACAAGTTTTAATACATAATCTTATAAGTAATTATGGAGTGGAATAAGTGTAATGAAAGCAGATATAGGACCTGTGAAGATAGGAGTGGGTGGAGGTCAGGGAATTCCTTTCCCAGAAAGTGGAGTTTCAGTTGGGACCTGGAGGATGAGTAAGATTTAACTGGGATTTAGAAGGGAGGAAGGAGGCTTCTCTGAAGACCTGAGTGGAGGCAGTGGGGTGGGTGGGGTGGGTGGGCCGCTGGCACAAAGTGGAAGAATGTGCTGGGCTGAGATCAGATTAGGACGGGCTGGTGAACTACATTAGAGGTTTGGGATTTTTAACCCTAGAGCTAGGGCAGCCACTAAGCATCTCCACCTGTGATTGCCAATTTGTGATGATAGGAACTCCAGGGAGCAAAACTATATGACAATGGCTACAGCAGCATTTATTAAATGGTTCCTTGGTGTCAGGAGGTTTGCATGTTGTTATTTAACCCGCACAGTACCTGGTGAGGTAATAATTGCTACTGCTTACTGGACACCAGTGGTATTCCAGGCACCATATTAAATACTTTATGAACATATCTCTAATCTCACAGCAAATCTGTAAGGAGTTGTTATTATCTCCTTGTTATAAATAATAGAACTCAGGCTCAGAGTGATTAAGTGATGATTTAAGATTAAGTGCCAGGGCTCTTTTTTCCAAATAAGGTCCCATTCACAAGTTCTGGAACATGGACACATCTTTTCCCCACTTAACCATGTATTCCATTTCAGGAAGCTCCTACCCATGCTCTGGGCAAACATATCCAGAGAAAACCCAGATTATTACCAGTCTAGTTATGAGCTCTTTGCTCCTAGAGGCAGAAGACCTCCCTGCTCACTGTTCACCTCTCTGCTGTGGTTTAGGCTTTTGATCAAGTATAGACAGGTTAAGGGTAATCAGAAGTCCATGGGATTTCCCACTTTCTTAATTGGGGCTTTTGTGATATTATGCAGTTGACCAATATTATATAATTCCAAGATCATAAAATTTCCTGTTTCCTCCTTGATGAGAAGTGGGATACACAACTCTCTTTTATGTTCCCGTTTGCACATAGGACATTAGAATTTGTATTGTTATTGTACCTAAGAGTAAAAATTCTGTCTGGAGTATAAATAACAGTTATGACTTGAAGATTATTTCTTATTTCTTTTTTAATTTGTCAGTGTTAGTCCAATAAACCAAAGTGAAAAAGATCTTTGCACAGCCTTGAGTTGCCGTATTCTGCTACAGTCATTCATACATCGAGGCATAAATGATAAGGTATAGTATGTGTTTGGAATGAAGCCCTGTAATCTGACCTGCAGATCAAAAAAGTGCTAATAAGTGGCAATCAATCCATCAGCCAACAAATGGTTTTATTTTCACTCAGTATGGGTTTCACGCTTAAAGGGGAGATAGATAATTAAGACTTCATGTTTCAAAATATTAAATATTGATTTGTAGACATTTAGCAGCAGGCATAAAGCTCTCCTGAGGGATGACAACAACTGTCTAAAAGATTATAAAAGATTTTATTTCTCTTGGTAGAATTTAGCATTTATTTCTTATTTAAAAGATGTGAAATGAGAGTTAGTAAAATATTATATCAAGGAAATAGCTCAGAGCTCTGCAAATGGATGCCACGTCTGCGGCATGTGGCTAGCCAGAGTTAAAATAAAACCGTTTTTGCTAGTTTCATATTGGCTTTTGGTTTATTGATGTGTCAGAAGGTTTATAAGCTCTTCAACTCAAGTTTTGATTGTTTTATCCAACTACTGTCACTTCTTATCAGTATTAAAGGCAGAAATCAAAGAAAAGGCCCAGGGGAGGAGGACTTCCAAATGTTGCTTTTTGCTGTCACAGTTGTAGCGCAGATACTCTCTTGACAGGCCCTTTTTCTTGACACCACGGAGTAATTAGGGGGATTTTTATAATCGGCTTCACCAATTAGTTAATACATTTTCTGATTAAACACTCCTTTGTCTCAGCCTTAGAGAAACTGCCTAAATTAGTAGGAGCTGGAGATTGGACCTACCTTTGGGGCCAGAAGGGAGACACCATGGGGAGTGCAGGTGTCACCAGAGCTTTGATCTTCCCAAGACTTTGACTCAGGAATACTTGTCAGTGCAGGCGATTGGGACATTAGGATGGGGCACAGTATTCAGACCTCACAAATAATTCTGCAACCAATAGATGCTACGTAATGTGCAGTTTTCCAGTAACTTGAGGAAATTTAGTGTCTTTCAAATTGTTTATTCTGCTAATAAGCTCTTTTGGATGAGGGACCATGCAAGCTAAGGAAAAAGACATCAAAGTGAATGGATCTGGGAGACTTACAAAACAGTCTAAAGGTTCTGGAAACACCCAACACATAAGATTTCATCTCTTATAAATAAAAAGATTTCTATTTATACCATTTAATATGCTTCAATAAAAACAAGCATGCTACCAAAAATCTTATGCCATTTGATTTGTTGCATCAGGTTTTTGTGGTTGATAAAAGCAGGACATTGAAGGTCCAAGGTGGAATTCTTTTGGCCACGTGGGGTGGGAGCTGCCAGGGAGAGCCAAGGGGCTGGCACTTCCTGGGCTTGCTCTTCCCCTAGGATTGGAAACAGAATTTGGGTTGAAGTTTTGATAAACTTTCTCTTCCATTGAAGATAATATAATATTGGGGCATGTAGTTAAGCAGCTCCTTCTATTTACTAAGGTTTTGGTAGGTAACATATCCTATGGGCATAAACTGTGAAGAAAAATGATCGAGCATTTAAAGTTCCCAAATTATAGCCATGATCTCTGCAACGGAAGATGTCCTTGGATCTCCACGCCCAGTGGTCTGTTTCCTATTGATTTTTTTAAAAAATCAATTGCTCCATGGGGCTTTAGAATTGCTCATTAAGGAGGTTGAGAAAGAAGCAAATTTGGTTCAAGTTTTTGTGCTGAAAATTTGCACTCTCTAAATCTGAAGAGCCCAGAGCTAGGGCTCTGCAGTTCTTATCTCATGCTTTGATAGCTCCATTGCATGCAATCTATGGCAAAGTGGAAAAGATTTAATGAATAGCTGTGTTGTATATGAAATTGATTTCTTTAGCAAATATTTGTTTGGGAGCTCCATGTGCGACACTGACATGCAGTGTCACAGTCCATTTTATTTTGTTTATTGTACAGGTATATTCAATTTTCAAATAAAATATTTTTGTATTTTCCATTTAAAAAGTTTGAAGTTCCTGTGATGCATTTCAGAGCTATCTGTTGCTTATAATGAAACACTTAGAATTAAAATGCATTCTTTTAAAGGCACATTCTTTTTTTATTAGACATTTGAATGCATTGCACTGTTTTATCAGCAGCAGTAAGTGGAGGATAGAATAGGGAAGTGACAGAAAATCCATTTGACAGAGAAAATAGGCTCTCTTCATGGGTGTATGTGATTGCATGTGTGTGAGTAACGTTATAGCAACCGTAGTACGAGGACAGACATCTTTTGGCATCATAATGGTGAATCATAAAATAAAATACCATTTTAAAAATGTGGTCTGTTTGGATCACTCGATTATTTCATAGTAGCAGCAAATAGGACTTAGACTAAGACAAGAGAATCTACTACATTAGATTCCAAATTAAGTCCTGAGCTGTATCTCTTTTACAAGTGAAAGGGAATTTGAAAGATATTTGGAAAAGAAAAAGAGACAATATAGTTAGAAATAAACACTCATATTTTGTTTTAAACATATATTTTGTAAAACAAAGAAGCAGCTGTGGTTTCCATAAGAGAATCATTGAGAGTGCATTAAATGGAATATTTAAAGCTGTAAAGTTGAAGTGGGAATTCATACCAATTATCATTGCCTCTAATAATTTAGATAGGATTTCCTACTACGCAAGAAAATCTCTAAAGTATATGATCATGTTCCTATGTACATTTAGCTTTGGAAAAGCAAAAGAAAACAAAGAAAAAAATATTTTTCTTTCTGAGATCTTCCAGGAAATTCTTATTAGACGTGCAAATCCCTACTGATCATCAGGTGATCAAGGAATTATTTGCCATTTCTAAAATACTATATGTTAAAGTCTGAAGATTATGTACCCCGAAGAGGGAAAAGCCTGGCACATTTAATAATGTATACTTCATTCACAGTTCTGAGTATGCTTTTCCTTTTGGCTATGACATTTCCCCCAGTCATGGTTCTTTCTGATGTATGCAGATCTCCAAGTACATTGTAAATAGAACAACAACTGAATGATACACTCAACAGAATTCATGAAGAAGAAATAGATATCTTTCAGCATGGGAGAATATTTATGCATTATTTAGCAGCAATAATGTTTGAATTCATACATTATGCAAATGCAGTTATAATCAGGAAAATGAAAGAACTTGGACGGCTGCAACATCCTTAAACCCCCCATTAGGTACCTATTTGTGCATAACATTTAATACTGCACAACGTCTTATGATGCTACGGCATGTCACTCGAAAGGAAACTTATCAGAGTTTAACTAGGTATAAAATGAAAAGTTGACAAACCCCTGATTGCTACCTTGGTATTGACTTCTATAAATTTATCCTCAAACAAGTGTAAGGATCTTAGTGATAATTAAAACGATATTGGAATAAAATGCACTTCACTCACACGCTGCCCTACACTAACGCTTCCTCATGTTTAGTCAGATAGGGATGACTTGATCTTCTTTACTTAGAGAGCCCTACCTAAGTGTTGGCACTGTTCTAATCACTGTATAAGAATTACTTCATTTATCCTCATGACAGTTGCCTCATGGCAATGCTTTGTGGTAAACACTATTATTTTTCCCATTTTATAGGTGAAGAAACTGATCCACAAAGAGGATGAGAAGTTTGTCCAGGGTATTAAGTGGCAGAATCTTGGCTTTGAATCTAGGAAGTCTGAATCCAAGGTCTAAACTAGCCATTATGCCATATTGTTTGCATTATTATGATAGTTAGTTATATTTTACTTCCTTCTTTCAGACTATAAACTCATTGCATTAAAAATGATAATAGTTGAGCATTTCTTATATCCCAGGCACTGTGCCAGTCACAGTGGATGCAAAGATGAGCAAGCACAGCTCCTGTTCTCCCAGGGCACACAGTCCGACAGGGGAGATGAACATGAAATTACACTGTGTTGTAGGAAGTGCAAAGGTGAGCATGTACATAGAGCAGGGAATAGAGAAGTAATAGGGTAGGCATCTATTCCATCTTGAGGAACGGCGGTAAGAAAGTGAAGGAAAGCTGAAGGAAGAGATGCTGAGATCGGAGCTTCATCCCATCCACCTGGTCCTTTCCTCACCGTTGGCTCCTGGCATGGAGTTCTGCATTAGTATGAACAAGTAGATCGATTTAATGTTTAATTTGGTTGAATTAAGTTGTTCTTTCTTGACACCAAGGAACTCAAGGACTTCCACGCTGGTGATCCCCAGGTACCACACAGTGTCTAGGCAGAGTTTGGGGAAAACACACTCCCTAGCTTTAGCCAAAAGCAGTGGTTCCTCGTGACTTACAGAGAATCTTATAAAATTCTTGATCCTTGCCATAGAAAAAAATACACCTATGTGAAATTCTGTGAAGTTTCATGGTTCCATGAACTCTCTACAACCCACTCAGGACCCCACATTAAGGACCTCTGGTCTGTAAAAGACAAGTTGGATGAGTAATAAGCCCGTTGGTATACACAGTGGCAGTGAGTAAGTGCAGATCAGCGGTTCTCAAACTTTTTGGTGTCAGGAACTCTGTACACTTTTAAAAATTATTGAGCTCTCCTCCAATTATTTGTTTATGTGGGTGATATCAGTCTATGCTCATTACATTAGAAATTAAAACTGAGAAATTTTAAAATATTTATTAATTTAAAAATTACAATTCTGAGCCCCATTACATGCTAACATAAATGTTATTATAAAATATAATCAGATTTTCCAACACAAAAAAATTTAATAATGAGTGGCATTATTTTAGATTTTTTGTAAATCTCTTTAACGTCTGGCTTCATAGAAGACAGCTGGATTGTCAAGTCTGCTTCTGCTTTTAGTCTGTTGGAATATGTTATACTTGTTGAAACATATGAAGAAAATCTGTTCTCAGATGTAGTGGAAAAGGGAGAGTACTTCACAGTCTCTTAGATAATTGTGAATATTCTTCTTTGATACTTCACCAAAACTTGGTAAGCCGTTGTTCCCTAAGGGTTACTTGCAATGTCTAAACTGAAAACATAATAAAGGAACTTTTTGTACTCTGTTACATTAAAATCCATTGGTCTGCTTTGCATTTTGTGTGTATCTTTTGTCCTTGTATGATTTCTGTAACATTTTGCAATGGTCATTTGAAAATATAAGTACATTGAAATATGCAGATCCTCCAAATGCTGACACAGTTCATTATACAATATAAAAATGCATTCATTAATATCACCATCAATCTCATCCAAAAATCTTTAAGTATTGGGAAACCGTCATGCTTGTCACGTGGATACAAGTTTTCCAAAATTTCAATTTTCTTTTTCTTTTTCAAGACAGAGTCTCATTCTGTCTCTCAGGCTAGAGTGCAGTGGCATCATCATAGCTCACTGCAACCTCAAACACTTGGGCTCAAACGATCCTCCTGCCTCAGCCTCCAGAGTAGCTGGGACTATAGGTGCACGCCATCACACCTGGCTAATTTTTTCTATTTTTTAGTAGAAATGGGCTCTCGCTCTTGCTCAGGCTCGAACTCCTGAGGTCAAGTGATCCTCCAACCTCAGCCTCCCAGCAAAATTTCAATTTTCACTTGAAACTTCTAATTCTATTACGGCAACACACGTTGTCAGTCGCTTTTCTTGAAGTGATAGCTTTACTTCATTTATTCTTAGGAAAATGTCCTTCAAATACACAAGATTGAGTAACCATAGTTTGACAGTGATTCTTTCAAGTAAAAATGATGTTTCACAAAGTGGCTTGTTCAGCTCACAATTCAAACAATTGCACAAGTACTTTTCCTCGAGACAAAGCTTGTATCTCTATATGCTGCAGAAGTGCTTCGTGTCTACTACCCATTTTGTCATTTAAATTATTAAATTCTGTACTCGAGAGTTCACTTTTAATAAAATTAATAACTTTTTGGTGTTGCATCAAGGGTATTCGTAAGTGAAACTGGATTTGTTTTTTAAACTGTGAGTGTGTAGCAGTGAAGAGCACAATGACTATCTCACTCAGTTGAATGTCATTGCCTTGAGTTTGCTATGGCACCAGAAGTCTTAGTCACTATTGCTTTTGCACAACCAATGCAAACAGTCAACATAATGAAAAAGGCAAATCATGTCTTAGTATTATTATGAAAAGAGTTTTGACCTTGCAGATGCCCTGAAAGGCTCTCAGGGACCTTTACGATTCTGCGTTCCACACTTTGAGAACCATGGGTGTAGAGGATACAAAAAGAAAATTTTATGGAGGAAGGTTGAAAAAAGCATATGGAGGAAAACTGAAAGGCAAGGGAACAAGGCTTCGCAGGAAGAGAAGCTAACCAGTAAGAGTATGTACCTAATAATAACATGTACCTAAAGTAGTTATAGTGTGAGAAAGGCTGCAGAGGTCTTGAATGCTCAATAGACCAATTTTAACACTGAATCTCCCCAGGATAAGGACGTGGGCTTCCTTCAGCAGTCATTTTTCTAACTGCAATTTTTGAATTTAGTGTTTTGAACACACCAATATCTATTTCTCTGGGTAGAATTTAAAGAGAGAGTGAATAGGAAATAGTAGGAGAGAATTATACTCATCCAGCTGAAAATAGAGATTTTTAAAAATCTCACAAAACAAAGCCTTCTTTAGAGTGAGCTTATATTGTGAACACAGAAGCTTCAGAGAATCCGGGTTCAGAGTAGAGTGTTGATAGAGGCAGACTAGAGAAGCAGGAGAAGGCTGTTCTGCAGTAATTAAAAACAAACTGAAGAAGCTGAAAGAAGCTTGTAATTCTGTGTTTTCATGGCAGTGTGCTCAAGCTGCCACGGAGGAGGCTCTATTAGCATTTACATTACAAATCTCATTTCTTCAGAGGTCATAGCTCAAGCTGAAAATTCACTTCTAGTGGAAACTCCTTACCTTTCTGTTGGCCAATGTCACAAATGGAATGCTTCTTAGGTTTATTTTAGTTGTCTAAATATTGTCGGGTTGCCTGGTAATAAATCAACTTTATGCAATAGTTTCCTTTTATTTTATCTGTAGTCATCTTGAAACACTAGGGTTTCTTGCATGAGAGTAGAATCCTGTATAATACACAGATCACTGATAAAAAGATAATTTCATGTTGTGAAACAGGTTAATAAGAAAGAATATTACTAGCCATTCATCTTTCTGCCTCCAAGGCAAAGAATATCTTGCAGAGAGATAGCCGTTGATATCTTTTTAAAAATGCAGTGGTAATTTCCCCACCAAGATTATTGCCATATGGATGGAAACTTGTGGTAGAAAGTTATCCTAAGCTTCAAATTCATTCATACTTTGTGATTTCCCTGGCATCCCCATTTCTTTAAGCACAGTTAAAGTATATTGTGTAGAATCTTTCATATGGTCCAATACGCAGTTATTTCTGGGACAAAGCTAGCATTTGGCAGTGTTTCCTGCCAAGGAATTTTGCAAAGGAAATTGCTATACTGTGGTATTGCATGAAGGATATAATCTGCTGGGGTACTGGCTACCCACCACAATGAATAAAAATATGTACTCTCAGCAGGAAAAGAAAAGCCTGGACTAGAAAAACTTTCCCTGCTCTTCTTTCCTCGGTGAGCATACCGAGGGAAGGCTTTGGAGAGAAAGATAAAAGAGATCAAGTGGTAGTCTCATGATTATGCCCAGTTGAAAAAAATGCTTTTTTTGGTCTGGCGTGTTCTAGGCATCCACACGGGGCTTTGTAATTAATATGGTGATTGAACACTTTCATGTAATTCTAGACTAGAGATGGAAGGCAGATTAATGGAAGAACGTTTGGTTATTGCAGTCTGCTAAAATACCCCCTACGTTTCCCAAAGTTCTTTTTGGAAGTATCTTGTTTGGAAGTTTCCATAAGAAGAATCATAGAACGAAAACATTATAGTCATAAAGAGGGCCTTGGAGATGGTTGATTTCTAACCTCTCGTTTCCTAGGTGACATATATTTTCAGCTTTTTAGGATCATATCAAATGACAGGGAAACTCAAGGTGGGAAATGAGCTAGAAAACTTGAATTCCTTTCAGGACCTAAGTTTTCATAATTTAATAATAATAGACACAAAAATACTTCATTGAAATAAAAGCTCTCCATAAATTCTAGCTATTATTATTATCCTAACTGCTGGTTCAATGCTATAGAGTGAAGTAGTAACAATAAACCCAGGTCTACACTGGCTGAGAAAAAGGTTGTCTGTCTATAGAGCTTTTCAAGGGAAGTGAAAGCAGCTCTAGCCTGCTGACTAGTCTTAATGGGGAGCAGTTGAAAAGAGCTTAGAATTTCCAAATCGACACAAAAGCAGTATAGGTGTCACTTCAATCTCATATAACCTTAAAAAAAAAAAAACCCTTGCTCCCTTTGTGAGTCAGAATGAATATGGCCTAAAACGAGGCCACTGGAAGGAAGAATGGTATTTGCTCACAATGACGACTGTCTCCGTGATATATTTATAATATTGAAGCCTTTGTTTTTAAAGAGGTATAATATACCTCCCTCCCCCCACACATTCTGAGCTGAAACATGGTACCAAGAGCTTCGCCCTACACAGCTTCATTATTAATAGTGCTATCATTAATGCAAATGCTGACACATTATCTGCACAGCCATTTTCTAGTAAGGAAATCCACAAATAATATTTGACATCTTGTTTACATAGCAGCTACAGTGTATATTTTTCACTGTTCTTTATATCTTTACTGCTTGTTGGAGCTCCAATCATTTTGGCCTAGTTCAAAATCTTTTAATATGCAAACCTGAATCAACATCAAAGGGCAAATCAGCTTCAAAATGATTTTCTACACTGTCTTGTGCATTTCCACCAAATATTATCACACTGATTACTACACATTTTTAAGATTCAGTGGTCTCAAGCTGATTTTCTTTTCTTTTTGCCCCTGAATATGACATATGGACTTTCACGATATGTTTTTTTCAGGGGGCATAATTTTTTTAGATGTCCTTTTTTTCTTTCAAAAATCTACTCTTTATTAAATGTGTGACTTTAAATATAATCTAGGATTCTCTAGGATCATAATATTAATGATACTTCAATTATTTTAAATCATCGTTTGCAATGCAATTAAGCAAGCCACTGTGAATCTTTAACATGAGGATTTCTTCTGTATGACTAGAACCTTTACATAACTACTGCAAACCTGCTATCAATTTTGCAGGATTTTAATCAGAAGCAATCTCTTAAGAGCTATACTTCACCATAGGATGCAAACGTCTTGTCTTCTAAGAAAAGCATTATACAGAGCGTTTGCTAATTGATTTTTCCTTAAGAACAATCTGTTTCTCTTCCGGTTTATTATAGGAAACACTGGCATTTGTCATTTTTCCAATATTTGGAGGCTGCTGCCTTAATAAATGCACATATCAGATGATGCTCTCTCCCCGTCTGAAGGGTGGACGGTGTTGAGCAGAAGAAGGTCACAAGGATGTTAAATTTGCTGCTGAGCAAAGGATCAAAGTGTAAATGGAATCCTGAAAGCAGGGAAATGTGAGTGTGCCAGTGTAAATAATCTATTAATTATTGACAGCTAAGGGACTGAAAATTCCTTTTTAGTCATGACATCTTTATTTTCACACCGACTGAACCATTTCTGGCATTTTTACCATTAAGGTTTTCTTTTACTAAAGATATGAAATATTTCAATTTGTCGTAAATCTCTGATGGTGCTTTCTTCTTCTTTTTGACACTTTTGTCTGATTTCCACATATTAAAACAATAGCAGATGTGACAAAAGTCTAGAAGAGATACAAGTGTGAGAAATAGAACAATGATATTAGAACACATTTTAAAAATTCTGTTCCAGCATGGAGGGAAAACAAACCCCCAGGAACAAAGTAAGTGATGTCTGAGAAGCTTCATGCATTTGTAGCTGTTTATAGAAAGCAAAGGAAGGTGGTGATGCTTCTGAGACCGTGTAGTAGATACTGCAGGACGACAGGCCATTTTTCAAACATTCTGAAATATATTCAAGAAAAGTACAAAGCAAACAAGAAATATTTTAGTGTCCTTGCTATAAGTTTTTGAAATTATTATCATAAATTTCTCAGTGATACAATACTTCCATATGTTCGATTTTTCTATCTGTGTACATCATTGAAGTTTCTTTTCATATTATTCCCAGAATTAGCTATTTATTTAACTGAAGTACCTGACACTCTCTCATCACAGTCTAACTGGAAAGAGTATAAATTTGGCCTAAAAAAAAAAAAGGTTGGTACCACGCCAGACGTTTGGGGACTTCTGAGGCACAGTGGGTTGGTGCCCCCGACACGTGGGGGGCGGCTTTTAATAACAGCACACTTCCATAGACGATGTAACGTGGGGACCTTTGATCACTATAAAGGCCCTCTCTTCTGGGCTTCTTAACAAACTAAAAGGTTGAATCAGGTTCCCTGAAGTTTGTGAACCCCTTTTTGTGCATTCGAGTCAAGTCTGAAGCCCAAATGGGCCAATTTATGTTTTCAGGTTAGTTTTGCTTTGAGTTGGGGTAGTGTGTTTCAACCTTCCATTCAGCAACCAAACTCAGGGGGTGTGGATGGCGGCGAACTGTTCGCACGAGCCTCTGCACACCTCCACTGCTGTGCTTCCTACTGCTGGACTGCCGGCCCGCACGGGCCTCAAAGGACTTGACCCCGGGAGGAGGTCTTTCATGTGCCTCTGCTTTGATTCCACACTCTCGGCGACTGATCATTTATGATAAACTAGAGCCTTTGGAGGTGAGCGATGTCATGGCTCCTGCCTAGATTTGAAATAACGCTACAGCCATGCGTGTCACAACCAGAACATACATCAATTATACGACTTTTAAAATAAATGTTTTGGATAATATGTCCAAGATGATGAGGGAAAGCAAAAGAATAGGGAAGAGTTCCCATGGGATAAATTTAAATGTAGGGAATGTAATTATATATTTGTTTAAAAGAAGAAGAAAGGCAGGAAGGGTAAGAGGAAGTTCCATCAGAGGTTACACAAATTGCAAACCATTATCCCTAATAGAATCACATAGTAGGGATGAGTCTCTGCATTTTGTCTTCAGAATGGAAAGATTTTTTTTTTCCTCGGGGAGATGCTGTGTGTCATGCGTTCTACAACAAAAGCACCTGAAATGGAAGAAATACGGATCCACCCTCACTGCCGGTTACAAGGGAGACTCAGCCCGGCCACAGCCCTCCCGGCGAAATGCTTATTCTGTCCGGCAGAGGGCACTAGGAACTAGTGCACACCAGTCACCACGGCAGGGTCTTTTCGTGTGATGAATAACCATCTTTGCAATAAATACGTCGCAAGCCACGGTAATGAGAAGCCTCAGTTCCTGTTTTTGTTGTCGTTGTTGTTATCACGGCATAATCTCTTTTCTTTACCCCAGTGAACATTTCCAATGCCTCTAGCTTCAATGGAAATACCAATACCCAGCTCCAAGCACTTTCTCAATGTCCAGTTTGGGTCTGCTAAAACAAATCCCCCAGACCTTTTCACACTTTGGAATAAAATGAAGTTCCCTGACTTTCTTGCATGAACATTTCTGCTCATTTAAGCAGTGTTCCAAAGCAGAAAGACAGCAATCCTAAACACCGGAGGTCCTTGCGTGGCTGGAAGAGGTGACTCAGAATGTAGGAGACCTGTCTGTGGCTCTGCTGCTCTGGCAGAAACTTCTTAATCAAACAAACCTGATTTTCACAGGGACACTCCAAAAATTTTAAGTAGCCATCACTTTACATATTTAGTTATTATTTAAGCAACCATCTTAGACATATCCAAGTAATTATGTTTACTTGGCAGACTGCTGAGTGTTGACGGAGTACAGTTCCTTGAAGAGCGACGAATATTTCAAACATATTACAAAAATATCATTTTGAAAATTTAACTAACAGAATTTGGCCCTTTTTATTATCTTTCACCAGAATGTGAAAAAAGAAGAAGCAGTGGAACTTTATATATTCTAACTGTTGCTGAGTAAACTTACCAATAAATAACCAATAGTCATATCTCCAGGTCCTTAGCAAGAAAGAGTTTCTTGCAATATTTCTGTACAATTAACAATATAGAAAAATTATTACTGAATGATGGTTATTTAAATATAAAAAGCTTCAAAAAGAAAACTGATAGGGCATTTTATGTTAAATTATGTCTATACCCCATATGTGTCTATATACACATGTATTTAAATTTGGATCTTTGTGGTTCTCCCTCTCTCTCTCTTTTCTGTGACCTAAACCTTATGGATCTGTGTGATGATTAAAGAAAACTAAAAGCATGCATGTAAAGTATATATCATTGAAACGACATATTTTACTATAAAACTATACCTTCCATGGCTTCCACAGAAAATACAGAATACAACATGGGTCAATCATTCAAAGTTTTGAATGTTAACTGATTTTTTTTTTGGTCACTGGTTTATAAATAGTGTCCATTTTGCTTTCTGTCACAATCACGCCAACGAGTGTAGCAAAAGTTGTATTCAGGAATATGGTAAAATATTACAGGAAGATTTATGCCATTTTGAATGGATTGTTTCAGGTTGCCTGAATTTTTAATACTCCTTTCTTGTCACAGAGAAGAGAAACTTTGTTATTTTTGGCTTTCATTAGAGTTCTCACTTCAGAGTTGGTTAGTATGGGTTTCTGCTTTCCAAGCTGACATCTCTTTTCTTTTTAGCATCTGTTACACAAACAGGATGAATAGCTACAGGGTTCCAAAACTGTGAGTGAAGCAGCTACCCTGATTATTCCTCACTAGCCAACGTAACTGACAGCACTTAGCTCTCTCCGTCCCTGCTGTCTTGAGCTCTGAAGGGACTCTGTCGGCTGCCTCCCTGACACCAGGCCGCTGACGGCAAGCGGATCTGAGGGAAGGAGTGTTGGGAAGAGAGCAAAGGCAGAAAGTCTGGTGGTGTGACAATGAAGATAATAAAGGAAATTATGGATACTTCCATAGTGCTTTCGCATATTTATCCCACTGACCCTCTGAGAGATATATAATAATTATTACCTCCCATTTAAAAGCCTATATACGTACTTGCATAATTGTTAAAAAGTAAAGGCAAGAGAGGAGAAATGCTTTAGATAGGATAATTTTCTTTTTTTTTTTTTCTTGCAGAAAATGTTAAGGTGGGGTTGGGCAAATCAAAATGCCTTAAACACAAAGGAAAATATTGTCTCACGCAACGAGACATTTCAGTGTAGCAGACTCCAGGGCACAATGATGTCCTCGGTACCAGCCAACATCTTTCTGTTCTACCATCCTCACAGCGTACCGCATCCATCCTCAGCATGTGTCGTCATGGTCACAGTTGGTTGGCTCAGCCTTGGGGATCACAGTCACATTGTCACACAACACAGGGGCTAGCATGGGCTCTTGAAGACAGCAAAGACTACATAAGTCTGATGCATCAAATTGAACTGCTTCACCTCTGAGTTCCAGTGCTGGCTTAATTCTCAGGCTCCACATGGAACTAGATGGAGCCAGTGACTCCTGCCTCTCAGATTCAAGTACATCATAAAGCAAACAAGACAAAGAACCCCCGAGGCTCAGAGAGTTTAAATCATTTTTACATGATTTCTAGACATATATGGAATGAGGTGCCCATTGTTCTGTCTCCAAGTCCTGTGTTCTGCTCTGAAAGGTGTTTGGGTTAAGAGCAGACAGCCCTCACAGGTATCTATTTATTTGTGCACATTTCTTTGTACATAGTATGCACTCATTCAGCATCAGCTAATTTGATTTTAGGCTTAAAAATGAAATTAAAACTGAGCTCCCTTGGGCTATTTGGCTTTGTTCTCTCTCTAACATTTCCCTGTGTTGAAGGTTAATTGAATTTGAACCAGACTCAACTGTTCTGGTCCAGAATGATGTCCAGGATCCAGATAGCTTTTCCAATCTGTTTAACTCCGTGCTAATATCAACATAGATGGAGAAAATCATAATGAGTGGACTCATTCTGTTGTTTCAGGATCCTGGCCCCACTCTGTAATCAATAAGCCAATTAATCTGCACTTCTTGAGCACCTCCACTTGTATTCCAAAATATGTAAAATGTAGCACTTTTCATCAAGGTACTTGCAGTGTATTTGGAGAAACATGTCAAGTACATGTAAAATGTTGAGTAACAATTTTAAGGTGCTATATATTCATCAAAAAAAAAAAAAAAGCTCTATGGGAGTTTCCAGTGCACAAATAGACAGAAGATGTGAGCTGCCCCCTGGCAGGTGAACAAGTCTCAAAGGAGGAGGACTAATAACTCTGATAAAGAAGCTCTACTCAAATGATGTTTCTCAGATTGCTACAGCCACACCACCTGGCAAGACCAGAACTAAGCCTGCCTCTGAGGACCTGGCAAATTAAGGCAATTGCTTAGGGCCATGAAGTCTAAGCAATGGGACAGTGATTCAGAGAATCAGCCTTGATGGGCAAAGAAGAATTTTCTATTTAGGTAGCTTCAGCTAAGATGCAAAGTTTGAGGGCTCTTCCCAAACAAAGAATCAGACCATATGTGCACTCATCATGCCCGACACAGAGCCTCCACAGCCACACAGACCCCTTTATGACTTATTTAATATAGTTTTTATTTAAACCTAATTTCACTTGCTTATAAATCTTGTCAGGAGAATGGGCTCAGCGGACTTTGCAACGAGAATTCTGTTTTGTTGCTGTTTCCTTCTGCACAGCCTCTGATGCTTGGATTAGGGATAGAGGTGGAGACTTGTTAGTCAGCAATCCAGAGGTGACTACTAACACCGGAAGAGTAGATGAGCTATTGAGGCAAGAAATTACTTGCAGAAGGGAAGGCCAGAGATAGAGCTTAGAGGATTGCCCACTGGGGTCGATTTTAACCACAACTGTGACTCTGGTCTTTGATGCCTCATTTGTACAGTGAGGATAATCATAGCCTCTACCCCACAGGGCTTTGTGAAGATTTAGTGAGTTAATAGGTGAAAAGCATTGGAAAGTTGTTTGACAGATAGGAAACGCTCAATATTGCTGTTATCAAGACTAATCAGATTCTCACTCCGCCCCTCTTCCCATTCTTCTCCCTCTACAGACTTCACCTGTCGCCGTTAGGCTGCCCAAATAGCCTCCCTGGATGCTTAGGGCCCTCTGTCAACCTTTTCTTCAGAGACCTATGGGCATCCAGGCCTCTATCTTTACTTTCCACAATCACAACTTAACTGTTTCATTTTAAGCCCCACTAAACTCTACCATGGGTGTTTGCATTTTAACCAGACACTGCCTTAATGTGAAAGAATGCCCATATTGCTAAGATTTCAGGCACCAACAGTGATTTCTAGATGCAGGGTTCTCTCTGTGCCCTCCTCAGAGCACACCTGTGAGCCGTTCCCTACTTACGTGATACCCTGAAAGCAGGAGAAGAGAGAGCAATAAGGACAACAAGGAAACAGGCACAGAAAAATGAGCAGTGACAAGGATGTCATTGAGCTATTTCCACAGAAAGCAAGCAATGATTAAAAGAGAGAGAAGCAAACCCATTTGTGGTCATTTGAAGCCAAAAGACACACTTAATAACATTTCTTAATTTCTTTAAGTTTCTATCCTTTTTCCGCCTGTGGAAGAAATCTGCCCAGTATAACATAAACCACTAATATTGTGCTCTAGGCAGAACATGGTTCTGTGAGCCAATGCAGACTGGTTTCAGGGAAACTAACAACATTATTGATTTTAGTCAGGCTTATTAGAATCAGTGTTACATGCCCTCTTCCTCTACCAGATTGTATTTGGACTTCATTATGAAATCTCATTACATTAAAAGGAGGCAGCAATGAGTTTTGTAAATAAAAAATTTCCAAAGATGAATTTGTTAAAATTAGTATATCTGTGAGACCTTCTTTGGGTATCAATCTGTCAAGAAATGGAATCACGTATTTCCTGATTCTAACTTGCTTTAAAAAAAAAAATATTTGGAATATTCACCAATTCTAGCAGCATACAGGAAAGCTTCACTTGTTTTCCTGTTAGCAACCCCTGTACAACACACTGTTACACGACCTGGGTGAGCCATGACATCACATAACGACTGCAGACAGCTTGAAGGGACGAACACGGGTTTTTTTCCTTTCTATACAGCTCAGGAACACAATAGACTCGTGAATCCCAAACTGAGAGCTATGAAAATGGAGTTCAGTCTGGAGCCAGCCTTGCGTGGGTTTTGTAGTGCAGGACTATGGAGGAATAAAGAAATTTGAAACCCCACCCCCACCCCTGCCATTTCTGCTTCAATTGTGGCGTATCACTTGGATAAGGTGGCTTAAGTGAATTGATAAAATTGAGAGAAATGAACTGATAAAGGAAATTGCTTTTCCAAAACAAACAGTTACAATATGTATGTTTCTCTTAGACACTTACTTCTGTGACTGTTTGTTCAACGTCAGCACGCACAACCTTGTAAAAACGGGAGGAAATGATCAAAGCCATTTAGTCAGAAAGCTTAGTACTTTCTCATCCAAAATTGTAACCACAAACTCAACGCCACACAGTGCAGGGTGGCTTCTATTGAAAGTGAGGGAGCAATTCTGGGATCCGCAAGTGAGAGTTGAGAGCGGCGTGGCATCAGAGGCGTCCTGGAGAAGCGCTGTAGCAAACCTCTCGCCTGCATCCCTGCCTGTTTTAAACACAGCTCCCAGGGCCTCCCTCCCAGTTGACATTTAAGATCTCTCTTGTTCGGGGCATTGGTCCAATCTACTGGGTTAATACTGACATAGGATAAAGACCTAAGCACCAGGGTGCTGAGCAGAATATTACAGCGGAGGGAGAGTCACACAAAGCAGTTGGGAGGGCTCAAATCTCTCGGTAAAGGGTGACGACAGGTTGATTTCTCCCATCTCTTCTGACATGGGTTTCCCCATCCCCCATACCTTATAGATTAGTAGTGGGGTCACCAATTTATTCAAACCGCACAAAACCATGCTGGAAAATGTAGTGCCTTTGTGTTCTTTAATTGATCTGAGTCGTCTTTATGAGTCCCCTCTCTCCTGGATGCTTCAAGTTGCCAGTTAACAAAATATCAGTCTCCTCTGCTTTAAGCAATCTCATTTCAGCCGCTAGTTCATCCATCTGGCCTCCTCCCAGGGCTGCCTCTGCGCTACTGCTCCTGCACCATGGGGACCCCCAAAGGCTGGGCATGTCCTAGAGACCTGGTCCTGGAATAGCATAACAGTAGTCCCAGTGTTCCTGAGTTCCCCTATAATTGTAAGTTTTTAATTGTCATCCCCTCTTGGGATACGACCACACGATGGGAAGAGGGCAAGAAGGGGGGAGTCGTCTCAACATCCAGTGTATGCATATGTAGTCAACTACCTTTGATTCCTTTCTTCCTGCCATGCCTCAGTGCTGGCAAGGTTGGGCTTTTATTTTACTTCTTCCTATTTGATAAGGACTTTTCATATATCCTACATTCTTCTTGTAGATTCCAGCATCATAACTCATTCCCACAGGTCACTGAGATTAAAAGATAGAAATCAATTCAACAACAAAGGATTACAATTGAGAAGGTGTTTTTATTGCCCACTGTTATTATTTTGGTAGAGATGAAACTTGTGTGGAATTACATTAGGTCATTAAATATGAAATGTCTGGTTTTGAATCCAAAGTGTAGTTTATTATACCTAAAACAAGAAGCAGTACAATTAATCAAAGTATGTGCCTAAACTATCAACACAGTTTTGCCATCTTAACAGTAGCTTGTTTATGCCAGCAGCAAAGATGCCCGGAGAGCAAGTGGGGATGAAATCGTGAAAGGTGTTTTCCGCAGCTCGTTAAGAATTGAATATTTTTCCTTATAAGAAGTGGTCCAAAGCCTGGAAGAAGTGGGAGTCAGTTGGTGCAAGGTCTGGTGAATATGGTGGATGACACAGAGTTTCCAAGTCCAGCTTCTGTAGTTTAAGCAGCATTGGTTGTGTGACATATGGTCAAACATTGTCTTGCAAGAGGATTGGTCTGTCTATGGACCAATCTTAGATACTTAATCACAAGCATCCTCATCATTTCCTCCAATTGGCTGCAGTAGACATCTGCTGCAATCAATTGATCACGTTTCAGGAAGCTGTAGTGGATAACACCAGTGTTGGACCACCAAACAGACACAATTAGTTTTTTTGATGAATATTCAGTTTTGGATTGTGTTTTGGCACTTCATCTTTATCCAACCATTGTGCCAATGCTTGCAATTATCAAAAAGAATCCATTTTTCATCACACATAACAATACATTGTAGAAATGGTTTACCTTTTTGTTGTGACAGGAAAGAAAGGCAAGCTTCGAGACAATTTCTCTTCTGAGGCTCCTTTAATTCATGCAGAAACCGTCTATCCAGCTTCTTTGCTGATTTGTTTCAAATGGTCCACTATTGTTGGAATAGTAACATCAAACCTTGCTGCTAATTCACGTGTAGGTTGAGATGGATTTGCTTCCACTACAGCTTTCAGCTCATCATTATCCACCTTGGTCT
>CAUYRT010046811.1:0-78430 GCA_963574885.1 Lepilemur ruficaudatus
CCCTTTTGTATTGCAAGATGCAAATAATAGGGGTGGGGCGCAGCTTTTCTGACTTTCTTTTTCCTAGAAGGCCTAGAAACTAACATCACCCTGGAAAAATCTGTGTCATCCCTCCAAACGGGAGATCTGACACCACTGAAACTGCTAGTGTGGCTCATGACAAATTCTAAGGAGATGAAAATGAATTGAGAGAAAGAAAAATGGGGAACTAGGAAAAAAAATAACTATAAGAAAAATAAGCAGCGGAAGCTGCTTACCAAAAAAGGGAACCAGGGTCTTGGTGTTTGGCCTAGAGCTCTGAAGATAAAAGAATTACATTGCAAAACAGATCCGAGAAATGGGAATGAGGAGGATGCGGTCTGGGCCAAGACGGGACAGCAGACCAGACTGTGAACCAGACCGAGGTCCAGTCTGTGACCCACTTTGCTGCCCAGATGCCTGGCAGAGCAGTGCTGGAGAGTCCAAACTCTGCTGGCTGTAGGTGCAGAAGACCTTTTTTCTAACCCTTGCTCTGCCGCGTTCTTGCACTGAGACCTGGGGCAGGTCATCTGGCCTCTCTGTGTAATGGCACCTACGCCTTACAAAGTTGTTGTGCATATGAAGCAAAGTGATGCTAAACACTGTGCCCTGGGCATAGAACGTCATGTCCCAACCCATGGGGAATCCCCAGAAGTGAGGTATTTCCTGCCTTTGCAGCTGCCTTGGGAGTGAAAAAGTAATGGAAAAAGCCAACCTAAGAGTCATAAAGAAATTCAGAGATTTATCATTTCTGCATCTGAGGGCCTAAGACAGCCAGCCACTCGGCCACGGTCATACAATAATTCAGTAGGGGATGTCAGTCCGTTGGATCAATGCCCAGTCAGAGCACAGTAGCCACTGTCAGATTTTAACTCTTTTATTTAGCTGGGGTCTAACCATCCCCAACCTCTCCATTCATTCATTCAGCAAACATATGCCTGGTACGGAGCTCATGACCAGCACAGAGGCGGCACTTAATCACTGCTGATTAAATTAATGAATAAATGAATGGTGAATGAATGAATAGATGAACTCCAGACCCTGTCCTGGGTGCTAAGGCAAATTCAAAGAGGTAGATCTTGTCCGTCCTGGCACAGATGAGGTAAAAAAGACGTGTACATAAATAACCTTCAAAATACAGGGTGCAAAAGGCAAGTGTAATGTGCTAAGGGAACGCAGAGGCTTGTGTGTCCAAAGAAGTCTGGAAAGGCCCCGCTGCTTTTCCAGGCAAGAGGAACAGTGCATAAAAGGGCCGTGTTCTAGGGAAGATGAGAAAGTTGGTGTTGCTGCAGCACAGGACATTTGAAAGAAGTAACGGGTGAGACGCGGCCTGAAAGGTACAGTGGGGCCGGGCCAGGCTCCCGATGGCCGTGTTAAGGTATTGGTCTCTGTTGCGTGGATGTGGAGGGTGGCTGGAGTAGTTTAAGCAGATCAGGTTGGTGATTTGGGATAG
The DNA here is from genome assembly GCA_963574885.1 of Lepilemur ruficaudatus. Lineage (NCBI taxonomy): Eukaryota > Metazoa > Chordata > Mammalia > Primates > Lepilemuridae > Lepilemur > Lepilemur ruficaudatus. The sequence continues at coordinate 1,472 of CAUYRT010046811.1, forward strand.
ATGAATTAGCCAGGCGTACAAAGGATGGAGTGGATGGTAGAGCTTCTCTTGGCAAGAAGTGACACTAAACTGATCTCATAGAACTCAGACTGAGCCCCAGTCTTTTGGGATAAAGAAGAGGAAATGAATGCCGAGACTCTTCAAAAGTGGGATGCACAGATCTAAGTGATGAATTAAATGTGAAAGGAGGCAGGGAGGAAAATCCAAGGGTGGAGACTTGCTCTCTACTGTGGCTATCCGGGTGGGTCGGGATGTGGATGCGTGGTAGGGGAAGCAGATCTGGGAGTGGCACGGTGACAGCAGGACCCTCGAGGATTTCTCTGCCTTCCTTGCACTCAGCATGGTGCCTGGCAGAGCAGACACTCAAAGTGGTGGCATCAAAGGATGGCATCAAATCCTCTGTAGACTCTTCCCCTCCAAAGCCACCCCAAATGAATATACCAATTAAAGGAACACAATGTACCTCCTATGCAAATGTAAACTCAACACCAGTCCTATAGTACATCTTCCAACAAAACTGATTTCCCAAGTCACTCTCAGGTAGGAATTCTGCAGCTGCTACGGGGGCTTATTACATCTTGGTTGACAAAAGGAAGGAAAGAAGAAAGAGAGCAAAGAAATGGAGAAATGGGTACAAGGAAGGATACGCTCATTGAAGTTGAGTGACGTCTGAGTGTAAATGCCAGTGGGCATATTGAAACACAAGTCTAGAGCTCTCATCTGAAGAGTCATTTGCTGAATTACGAGAGCACGGAATGTGGGAGTTACAGGAAAAATACTCTAAGCTCTATTACAGCAGGGGCCAGGCACGTAAGTTAAGTGAGTGAAGTGGACCGAGCATAGGCTCACAGAGGAGTTGGGGCAGGAGTGGCGGGAGTCTCTGATGACCTGTGAGCATATGATTTTCCCTAGGGGGACACCTGCCACTCTGCTCTCATGGTTTGTTGCCAGCAGAAATGTGGTGCCAAATCTGATTCTATCCAGGCAAACCAGACATTCATATTTTTAAATGAGAAATCTCCCAATTCTTAGTATTGGCAATTAATTGCATTTATTTTAAGCACCGTACAGGCCAAATAGAACATGCCTACAGGCGAGAACCTGGTATGGGCCACCAGTTTGCAAACTCTTGTGAAGAGGAATTATACATCCTCAGAGAAGACCAGCATTTGGGGATGAACAGAAGAGAGACACCAGTGAAGACAGCACAGAAAGAAGCAGGGAGCAACGTGAGGACAGAGCAGAGCCCAGACACAGGAGCGAGATCAACAGCGTTAGCACGGCAGTGATTTCAGGTTGGACCAGAGCTATGGAGAATTCTTCACATTAGGTAATGAAGACATCACTGATGAGATAACAAGAATTTCAGTTGATTAGTGGATGTGGGGGATAAATGGCAACAGCGTGAGGAACTAATCGGAGGTGACAATGTAGAGACTGTATGTAGAGACCAATCATTCAAAAATGGTTCCAGAAAAGCAAGAGAGAGAAGGGAGTGGCTTGAGGGAAGGTGGGGTTAAGGAAAACGCATGGTTTGTAAACAATGAAGAAGACTGGAGCGTGTCACTGGCGGAAGGGAAGGGGAGACCGGGTGGAAGAAGATGGAGAAAACATAGAGCCAATGGAGAGGGCCAGTTTCTGGAAGAAGCGGCAGTAAATCATGGATAAAGGTTGAGTCGGGACCCTCAACAAGAGTGACCAGCTCTTCTTCAGCAACAGCAAGGAAGAGATGTCATCACATGAAGATGGAAGTCAGTTTCGACATGGGCCTGGAGTGAGCATGGTGGGAATTCTTGTCTCATAGTCTCTGCTCTCACCGGGAAGTGTGTTGTCTCCTGTGAACACCAAAGCCTGAGACTGTGGCGTGGGACGCACAGGGAATGGGGAAGGTGTGGAGTGCCACAGTGGGCCACGGCAGCAAGAAAGACCTAGGGGCACCTTGCAGAATGGCAGCGGCATTCAGCAGTCTGTTGCATCTGTAGCTCTCCTGTCGTCCAGTATGGCCAGGCCTTGCAGCAATCAGGTGATCAGATGACCTGGATTTGGGCACTGGAGGGTGGAGAGGCAGGATTGCGCGAATGAGAGAATTCATATGTGTGGGTAGAGAGCGACCGACACTGGCTGGGCTGGGAGGAAGGGAAGCCAGGTAGGGGCTGGGGGCCCTGGAGGAGCTGATGCAGCAGATTCAGAGTCACCGAAGGGGAAGGAAGCCAAAGGCTATGGTCAAAGAACTGGATTACTAAGTTGAGCACCAAGAAATGGAGAAGTTCAGGGAGATGACAAAGCCCCAAGAGTGACCACGCAGCAAGGGCTGAAATGAAGTGGTGATGAATTCATTTGATGAGGGACCCAGAGGAAGTTGGAAAACATACATTACTAAGTGGTTCCTGCCCTTAACCTTCCCCCTCCGCCCTGAGCCTTCCATGTGCAGAGGGGGGAAGTGATCTCGAAAGGGGGGGCTTAGGCTGAAGGGAACGGAGGGTAACCATCAGACAGAAAGGAAAGGCCTGGATTTCAAGGAGGAAACACCCCGATAGGAGCCTGGCCTTGCAGTGAGAACACCTGGATTTAAATCCCAGCACCTCCACTTCCCAGCTCCCTGTCCTTGGGCAAGTCAACCTCTAAACCTCAACTTCTCTATCTGTAAAGCAGGAATAATGACACCAGCCTCACCTCCGTTATAAGGCCCTTGTAGATTCACATGACTTAATGAATCATAAAGCACACATAAGGGATTATCAGTTTGGAACCCCATGACCAGCAATTTTGAAATCTTTCCTCATTAACTAGAAGTTCTACAAGATGTTAAGTAAATACTTAAAATTTTAATGTTTAGCATCATGAAATCAGCTCTGCATAATGACAAAATTTATGTCATGATTTTAGAACATAAGTATCTCCTCCTGGGAATAGGACAGGGAACAGAAGTGGGCTGATGATGTGTTGGTGCAGGGAACTAGCCACAGTAAACAAATGTGTGTGTGTCTCTGATATAGTCCTTTTTGTCCCCTCATGGCAACAAAATAGTTCCTATTTTTTTTATTGTGTTCTGTCAATCCCCGGGGACCCAGGTTGTCCACAGGAGGAAATCTAGTAGCTCACGTTCAAGCACCCCCTCCCAACCTCCTCACAGTGCCCAAGAACTTCAGGGACCCGTTCAGTCAAGCTGAAAAGTCCCACTGCTAAATTTCAGGCAAAGTGGGAGCTGGGTAACCTGACCCACCCATCTACCAGGGGCCAGGGCTCTTGGCTGCCATTGCTTCTGTCACTGACCGAGGGGTAACTGTGGGTCACTAGCTGCACATCACCCAAAGACTGTCCTGTTCCTGGCTCTAAGGGGCCTCCTCCATCCTTGGCCCCTGTGTCTCTGTTGGGCTCCCATGGTTGCAGCGTCTTCATTTTGCACTCACAGGTTTGGCTGTTGCTCTCAGCGCAGGACAACTGCATCAACATAGTGGCTCCAGAAGGTCTTGCCGCCTCAGTCCTCACGCGCCGACTTCTCAGCACTAGTGTGGAACTCAGGTAACCAATCCAGTTTGTCCTCAGACTCTCTGTGTCTAATAACTTTGGACCCAGAAGTAAGAGCCTCCATTTCTCTCCTCTTAGGAGGTCTCTTGATCCTCAAACAAATGTATCCACTTCCTCCCCTACCTCCAGTTTGCACAGCAAGAGATACTAGGAAGCAAAGTCTTCTTGGCCACCAAAGTGTTTTCCCTCCCTTGCTCCAGGGCAATGTGTGCCTATTTGTTAATACACAAGTGCCTGCTTGTACTTGACAAGATTTCTCTACGCAAAGAGGTGTTTCCCTGGGGAAAAAAGAAACTGGCAGTGTTGCTGGAAAATGTGAAGACCTGGGTCCCCAGCCACTTCTCCCAACACACATGCACACACGCACGCACGCACACACAGCTTGCACTGGCACTGACACTCTCTCTATAATCCTGGGCAACCTTATTTCCCAATCTTAAATTAAGCAGTGCAGGGATTTTCAGCTTTGGAATCTCTATGATGCCTTCCAGCTCTGATTTTTCCCTAATTCATGCATTCATCACATATTTATTGAGCACCTAACACTACACGCTAATGCGGGGGACCCTGGCCTCACACTGTGTGACACTGACATCCCTGCTGTTCCCACGCCATCACCAACAGCTCCAAGGGGAGCAATGTGCTTGCAAAGTTTCTCCCATTGCCCTGGCTACATTTTTGAGCAACAAATAAGTTGCAGAGTTGAATTATTTGGTATTGCTTTGTTTTCAACTCCTCGCATTTAAATCAGAAGAGATGTGTGTGCTTTGGAAAACCATTTCTCCTGACCCACCTCTCCAACTAGAAAAATACCATTTGCATTTTTATCCAGATTCTCTCTCCAGGCTCTAATTTACAGGAAAGGGCAAGAAGAGCTTTGGAATGGAGCCGGAGCTTTGCGGCTTGGGGCTCCACCGGCCAGCCAGCTCAAACTCTTAAAGAAGCAGCTTTGGGGGCAGCAGAAGTTTCCCCTTTTCAGCATGCAACATTTTGCAACCAAGAGGAAGAAACAGGTCATCCCCAATGAAGAATCCATTTGGCCCCTGAAATCACTCTCTCTGCTAGCAGTTTCCCAATCCCAACTCCCTTTTCAGCCTGCTACTCTCTCTTCCCCAAATCGAAGAAGTAAGCGGGGAACTCACGGAACCAAAAGTCTTGCTTCTCTGCTGATTTCCCTGTCTGATGTTAAATCACCCTACAATTCGGATATCTGCGGGAAGTGATCTGAGACTTCTGGACTGTTAACTGATTTGAACAATATTTATTAAGAACCTACCATATGAAAGGTGCTGCACCGGTACTGGAATCTGGTATGGGATGGAGTATGGAAAGTTCTAGAAGCAGGACCTGACCTTCCGGGGAGAACTGCTGCTATGTGAGCAGATGGGGCTGACGTGATTCTGGGATTGACCTCTCTGACCCTCAGTTTTCAGTTTTTTGCCAGCGCCCAAAGGCTTTTTGTCCACAGGCAGACAGGCAACCAGGGATGAAAAAGAGCTTAGGAAATTGAAATCTGGCTGCGCATTATATAATGAAGATAGCTGATAAATTGTCATAGCAAGAAATAAGAGTGGAGGCTTGCACTAGGCATTGGGACTACGCAAATCTGCTGCTGAGGACCAGCTTGTGCCCCAGGATGTCCCCCAAGACTACAGGTCACCGGCCCTTAGACTGACATCTCTTTACGAGTTGCTTACAAAGCACTCTTGGTTTATTACTTCATGCAAGTCTCATGACAATGTTAGAAGCAGCTGTCTTACTAATCCCTTTTCACAGAAGAGGCCCGGAGAAGTCAAGGAACTTGCCCAAGACCACACAGCTAGACAGAGGCAGAGCTAGGCCTCTGGCCCTAGGGTTCTGACACCACCTGTGTCTCCTTCTGTTAGTCCAGGCTACCTCTTCTTTCTCCCTCCTCTTCTCTCTCCCTCCCCTCTTGTTTCTTTCCTCTTATCTGTTCTGGAATCTCTATGATGCCTGTTAGTGCCTCCCAACCTGGCCAGTACAGCCCTTACTTTGTTCCTACACCCTATGCTTCAGCTCTGGGGGTCCCAAACACAGCCTGGCAATCATCTGTGTGCAGAGGAGGGGGAGCATAGGAAAAATTCAGCTTTATATAGAAAAAATGCACATTGTGATTCAGCAAGCCTGGGGTGAGGCCCGGAACTCACTATTTCTGATAGATTCAATGGTACTTAACTATTCAAAGATCATGAATGCCTTCGCTAATCTAATAGAAGCTATGGACCCGTCTCCCGAAAAATGTGCAATCCCATAACTGTGGACGACAACTCCAGATGGTTCTCAGAGCCTATCCAAGAGCCACAGACAGGAACTCTGGTCCAGACACAAGGAGCTGCTCACTGTCTCCGACACCGGACCAGCATTTCCTCCTCCCAGCCCTGCTGAGGTTGTTCTAGCAGAGCTGTGTGCCAGCCTCACCTGGGAGCTGGGTAGAAATGCACACTCTCGGGCCCACCCCAAACCTACAGAACAGGATCTATGCTTTAACAGGATCCCAAGGAGATGGGCACACATATTGTTATAACATTTGCCATCTCTGTAAGCTAACTCCAAAATGTGTCCCCTCCTCTACCCAATAACCATCCAGGGTCCAAAATCCACCCAACCTTTGAGCCCATCTTAAATGGACCACCATGAGCCTTCCCTGGGCCCCCAGCTGAGCTTTCATAGGTCTGTATCTCTCTGTTTAATGCTACCCCAGCACAAGTGTCAAAGGAGTCAACAGAAGGCTACTAAAACATTGTTTTAATGTTTCTGTCTCTATTCCATCTTATCTTCACATTCTCTGTTTCTCTCATACCCGCCCAGTTCAGCACCTTCACGGGGCACCTCAAATGTGCTCACCTGTCCCTTGACCCCCACATTACACTGCTCAGGCCACCTTGTGCAATGCAAACCCCACATAAGGAGAGCAGCTTCTCCCCCAGGTATAACCCAAGGGTGCCGCAGAGTAGCTCACACTGCCCTTAGCCTAAGAGTTTGCTTAGCTCCCACCCCTCCCCTACAGTGGTCCCCTCACCCTGGGACCCAGGAGGGGTCCCAGCACAGACTAAGAGACAAGTCCCCTGCTTGGCTCAGACACCACTCCCTCCCCCCGCCAACCCCTTGCAGGTGGACCTTCCCTTTCTCTTCCCAAATGCCATTCCCATCACCGCACCCCACCCCACCATCCTCAGGAATACCCCTGGCTTCTTCTTGCAAATAGACCTGGGGCAGATCCACCCTGAACACAAGGAATCCTAGATGCTGGAAGCTTGGGGTGAGCACTGCTCAGATTTATTCCTCTGCCCAGTCCTACTTCCCACGAGTGCTCACTCTAGCATCTCTTCTGGAAAACAAGCTCCATGGTGCCTGCCTTCTCTGTCCCCCACGGCCCTGTGTCTGGGGCGCCACACAGGGTAGGTGCTAACTGTCTGATGTTTCAGGGAGATGGTGTGGCAGATGAGAAAGAGCCTAGAAATGCACAAACCAACACAAATGTGGCCATTCCTCTTCTATGTCACCCCGGGCGTGTCTCTGCTTTGTCCTTGGTCTCAGTGTCTCCATCAGAGAAACAGGTAGGTGATCCCTGAGGTCCTGTTCATATCTGACATTCTGTGAAAGAATAAAGAAGGATTTGGTCTTTGAGGGGAAAGGGATTGCAGAGTGGAGGCCACTCTGGTCTCCCCGGAGCTAAGAGCTAACCTGGAGGAGAGGCCCGGCAGGTGTCTAGAAAGGACACAGGGGTGGGTGCGCTTCTCTCCAGAAGGCCTGAGTTGAGGGGGTGCCGGCAAACACAGGCAAGGGGCCTGCGCTAGGTGGGTAGGGTGAGGTCCGGACGCTGGCTTCTGATCTTTCTAGAAAGCTCACTTTTACTTCCTCTCTCCTTCACCCCTGACACTGAGTGGGAGTCTGCCGCGATGACCAAGGCACACCCCGAGGATCCTGGTGGTGGGGTCAGCCCGCAGGGAGGAAGGAAGAAAGTATTATTCACCGAGAGAAACTTTTCCATTCCTCCTGTATGATTTGACGGTGGGGGGGCCCCAGGAGAGCTGGGGATTCTGCGGGGCAAGAAGATACCGACCCGACCCTCCCCCGCACCCCCTGGCAACGCCCCCCTGCAGGGGCCCACCCAGGCTTGCGCTGAGATGTTCCCAGCACAGCCCGCGTGAGCGCTGCCTGGCAGCCGGCCCAGCATCTGGAACGCAGGCTGCGCCAGATGCTCTGTCTTCTGCGGATCCGGGAACTTCCAGAGCTGCCTCAGAGAGGGGATTTCCACTCTGTTGTCCCTTCCTGTGACTGACCTCCCAGCTGGGGAGAGCATTCCTGCTGGACAGAGCAGAGTGGGAGGGCGACAAGCTGTCACCTTCCAGAGGACTTTCTTTTCTCATTCACGCCCTTTCACCTTCCGCGCGTTTATCGTCTGACAAGTCACTTTCCAAAGATGACAACTTCTCCCTGGAGTACAGACATAGGATGAAAATCCTCCTGTAGTTTTTCACTCTCAGAAGTCTGACCGAACACGCAGCAAAGCCAGGAAGCTTTTCCCGGTGACTGGGCCGGCTGGTCTCCCTCTCTGGAATGTGGCTTCTTCACACAAAGGGCAGGTTGTGCCTTAGGATCTCCATAGGTCCTGTGGGTCTGGGGGTCTGTGAGTGATGGTGACATGACTAAGCCCAGAGAGAACTGAGATCTCAGCCTCTTTCACCCTGTTAACCTAGAGAAAACCCAAGGAATGCCTGGATTCCATGGGGCAAGGGGGCGCCGCCCTCCAGGTCTGCGGGAAAGGTTGCATTTATAGATGACACAGGGGTTTCCACACCTAGGAGGGGGCACTTCTTGGAAGTTCAGATGAGAAGATCTGGGGAGAAATGACTCCATGACGTTGCAGAGTCTCCCGTCCTGGAAATAGTTTATTCATTCGATAAGAATGGAATGAGCCATGGGCGAACGACTAGCTGAACGCCAAGAGATCCCAGCACCGGTGGGGAGCAAAGGGGTGGCTAGCAAGACTCATGCCGAAGGAGAATGAGGCTTCCTGAGAGGTGGGAGCAAAGCAGGGCTCACGGGGGTTTGTCCTCTCTTCATTCTGCCTTTCTGTGATGTCACTGGAGAGTCTGGGATGGCGCTGCTCTGGGAGTCCCTAGGAAGCCAATATCCATTGTGTGACATCAAGTCTCATCCCTGGGGAACACAGGAGCATGCCCTGGGTGGGCGTCTCAGCCACACCTGCTGTTACCTCTGATCTGGGCAAAGTACTTAACTTCTGCTTCCACCTAAAGAAAGTGGGGCTGTTTGGGGGCCTGGTGAGGCGGTGCTGGGAGGCGCATCGGCTCCAGCGAGCACTCAGTCATGCCATTGCTGACCCTCACTGGGGACAAAACGCAGTCATTTGTGTAACACAGCCCCCTTCTTGTTACAGAGGCAATGCCTGGCGAGTGGTCTCCTCCAAGAAGCTGCACGCGTTTATGACATTGTCTCGGCGACCCTCTATGAAAGAGAGTCCCTGGTCCTTCCGTGCCCACTGGGCGAGGGCACCCTGGGCTCAGAAGGAGGAGGCGGAGGGTTTGGGGCAGTCAAGAGGCTTGAACTCCAGGTTTGGCTCAGCCATGAGCACGCCTCAAGGAATCCTACCATATCTGTAAGAGAAAGAAGTTCAGGGAAATGAATTCTAAGGTCTTGTAGTTTTTATTGCTATGATTCTGTGGTTTCTGAGAAAACCAAAGGCAGAACTGCAGAGCGAAGCCAGACATTCCAGTTCCCGAAAGGCCGAGCCTCTGCTCGCTCCTGCCCCCTGGAAATCAAGAAGGAAGCGAGGAGAGAGGCCACCACCGTAACACCGGGGCACTTCTCACCCACTGCTGCGCAAACCACAGGCGCCTAACTCAGGGTGACTTTACCATGAGGAACGTTTCTCCACTCACTCCCCTTTCGCTGTCTGCTCTTCTGGAAGACGCCGGGGACAGAGAGAAGACCCAGATATAGGGCCAGGCAGCCAGCTGGAGGACTTGCACATGTCCCCTTCCAGAAGTATGTCACAGTGGTGACAGCACAGGCGCTGGGGCTGGGCTGCCTGGGTTCCACTTGAGGGGACCTTGGGCAGGTGATTTAACCCATTAGTCTGTGCCTCAGTAGTCTGATCTATAAAATGGGACTTAAGGATACCTACTAGAGAGAGCTCAAGAATTTAAAGACTTAGCATTTGTGCCTAGAATGTTCCTGGCACAGAGCAAGTACCCTGTTGAGTACGACACGGGCATTTCTTCTGTAGCAATACATGATGTTATGTGCCTTCCTCCAAGTCTGAAACTCCAGGACTCTTACAATTCAGTTCAATGTTTGCAAAACCCTACAGCTCTGCCAGGGTTCCATGGCGTCGCCACCCTGCCTCTTAGCGAACGGGTGGCTATAATGAGCTTTGGGGGACCCACCAAGGCTTCAGGCCCTTCCTGGCTCCGAGGCCCCTTGGACTGGTGCCTGAAGGTGGGCCAGCAGCAAGCCCTTCAACTGCTTTGCGATCTCAGTCTCCTCACTTCCTTCCCTTTCCGCAGAGTTCCCACTTCAGAGAAAGCTGAATCCTTAAGAATAATGCTCTTGGCCCACATCTGTCTGTGGTCAGTCTGGGCTTCACGGCACCCCGTCCTCCCCCACTTCGCTTGGTCTCAACAGTGAATGGAAACCGTGCCCCATCCAGACCCACCACTTCCCTCTTCTACTTCCTGGAAATCTCCCAGGGTGCTGCCCTTGCTCAGCAGATTTAGCATTCCACTGCATCATTCATTGAAGATGCTGCCCTGTGCCAAGCCCTCCCTCTCGGTTCCACCCCTCTTGGCTTTCAATAAAAGGCAGCCACAGAGCCGCCAGAGGCAGAGGAGCAGAGAGGCTGAGGCCAACCCAGAAACCTCCAACTCTCCCGCTGAAGCTCACAGCTCGCCTCTCACCCTCCAGCATGAAGGTCTCCGCTGCCCTTCTGTGCCTGCTGCTGGCAGTAGCCGCCTTCAGCCCCCAGGGCCTTGCTCAGCCAGGTAAGGGCTCTCCTCCATCCCCTTGGAGCACACTGCCCCCTCTCTGGGGGATCATGGACCATCCTGGTAGGAGAGGTACCCACAGTCTCACTTTAACAGCTGCTTTTCCAAGATGAGGCAACTCAGAGAAAGACAAGGACTAAGTCTGATCTCACAGCTGCTCCCAGACAGAGCCTGAACTACAAGTCCAGCTGTGGACCCCGAATCCAGCTCCTCCCAGGACTCCATCCCTGGGAACACCCTCAGTGCAGTTACTGCCCAGCTGCTTCCAGAAGGCTTTGGGGACCAGAATGATAAAGGAGAGGGTGTGTCTGGGGTGGGTGTGCAAGCTGTTTCTAGACATGAGGGTGGGGAGAGGAGACACAGAACCTGGTTTATGCTTCGTTCAGCCCGGCTTCCAGAGGCAGAGGCTCTGCAGGGGAGTGGGTATTGGGGAAACTCACGACCAGGCACAGGTTGCTCTGAGCCTAACAGGGACCCAGAGCTGGGGTCCCCAGCTGGTCTTCCCTGGCCCTGATAGTTTGGATGATTAGCCCCTCTAATGTTGCCTAGCTTTAACAGCTCCCCTTTCTGTCTGTGCATTATCAATGTCGCATACCCATTTTATAGCACAGGAAACTGAGTCAACGTGTCAAAGATCTCATTCTAGCTCTGAAGTATAGGCAGAAGTATTGGGATTTAATGGGCTCTACTTCTTCTCCTGCCATCTCTTTGCCTTCTCCTCATGACTCTTCTCTGCTTTGGTTTAGATCAAAAGAATCCAGCTCATCCTAAAATGTTTTTTCTTTGTGGATTGTTTTCCAGATGCAGTTAACGCCCCCGTCACCTGCTGCTATACGTTCTCAAGTAAGAAAATCTCATTGCAGAGGCTGAAGAGCTATAGAAGAGTCACCAACAGCAAGTGTCCCAAAGAAGCCGTGATGTGAGTTGAGCACACCAACCCTCCGTGGTCCAAAGTTCTTCCTTAGGGAGCAGGGGACAAGCTTCACAAACTCACAGTCAGAGAGTTGCACCATCTGACCCAGTAGCCAAAGATCCTCAAAGGGGAAATTGGGCCAAGAGGGAAAAAGTGACTCCTGACATCACTCTCCATGTGGGTGTTTATTCAGACCATCCCAATCTCGTTAGCCTGATGTCAGGATGGTTTCACCTGGGTCACCTGTAGGAACACAGCTTGCTCTGAGTCCCATCCTTCCACCTGCCTTCCTTCTCTAGTCCCCATGGTGGCCCCTTGGTGCAGAATGGGCTGCATGTCTAGGCTGAAACTTCATCTAACTGTGTCTTCTCTCCCTGCAGCTTCAAAACCATGCTAGCCAAGGAGATCTGCGCTAACCCTGAGCAGAGCTGGGTCAAGGATTACATCACCAAGCTGGACAAGAAAACCCAAACTCCAAAGCCTTTGACCACCCCCTCCACAACCCAAGAATCTATGGTTAACTTATCGTCCCCTAGCTCTCCCTAAATGCCCTATTTTATTTTATTATCATTTCGAAATGTACAAATGTTTATCGATATGAAACAGAATGCCTTAAGTAATGTTAATCTTATTTAAGTTATTGATGTTTTAAGTTTATCTTCTGTGACACTAGCGTTTTTTAGATCTGGAGACTTGGGCAAAGTGCTTTTCCTCTGTGAACCCCCAGTAGGCTATTTTGCGGGTCCTTGCAAGGGTCGATAATGCAACGACTTCTTGTTGTTGAATTCCAAGGCATTGCTAAAAGTATTATTGTGGAAATGAGTGTTATGTAACTATTGAATAAAATATATATTTTTGTACAAAACCTGACTTCTGGTGTTTTCTTGAAGGAAGTGACAAAGCTGAGAGTATGAGCTTGGTGGGGAGGGAGAAGCATGGGTTTCGGGGGCTGGGGGGCTCTTGTTTTAGAGGAATGGGAATGTGGATCGGTCCTGTTCTTTTCCACTGGGTGGTCTCGTCTGAGCATCCATAGGAGAATCTTCAAGGCAGGGCCCAGTCAGGAATTCTAGTGCCATCGTTCCGGTCCTCAACACCAGCTGCCCAGATCCCAACAACCCTGGTCACCTGTTTAGCAAGAGCCCCGCCCTCCTTCCCTTTCTCACAGCCGCTGACCCTTGCCCACAATCCTTCCCATAATATATCACAGCTGCCCCTTTAGCTGGGCTACCCACCCCCAACCTGTGCCCCTGCAATTCATCCCCCAACGTGGAGTAAGACAGACACTGTAGATACGAGGAAATGGGAAAAAAACCGAATCAACCAATAAGATGATTAGATTAAGGTTTCATAGAGAGGATGAGACTTGAACTTAGCCTTGAGGAATATATAAGGTCTTTCTAGAAGAATTGCAGGATCACTAAGAAAAGGAGAAATACCTGGAGGCAGAAATGATGAGGATGTGTACCTCGAAGAGGGTGAAAAATCATGTCATGGGGGCCAGGGTCCATGTCTACACAAAGGAATGGGAAGTTCAGAAAGGAAGGTTGGATAAAGTGTTTCAAATGTTGGGGGTAGGGGGAGTTAGTACTCAACTGTGTAGGTTAAAAGGAAATGTTAAAAACCTTCACTCCAATGAGGAGGGATGTCCCATTTTCAGAGGTTCAGAGATGGGTTTCAGGAAATGCAACTTACTGGCTTTGTGCAGACATGGAGAAGTAGGGCAAGTGAGGGGCTACTGCTATGGTCCAAGCAACGATGAAGGCCTAAATGTGGAGTCAAAGACGCAGCACTGGAGAAGAATGAGCTAGGCAGAGGGAAATGCTGCATGTTGTGTGTGGAGGAGAAGGACCTGTGATTTCAGATATGGAAGCCTCTTCTTCAACCCACATTTTAAGGGGGCAGCTTCCCTGAAACCAGAATGTACTTCCCGCCATCACTATCCACTCCCAATCCCAATCCCTGTAGCCTGGAATCAACCATTTAAACAGATGGACTTCCTTTTCCTAAATGTCATTCCCCTGAATGATATTTGATGCACCTGTAAGGCATTTGGCCCACCTGGGCACCCAGACAGCTCCCTCACTCAGGAAAATACATGGATATCTTACTCTGTTGAATAAACCGCATAGTCCTCAGCTTCCCGATCTGGTGGGGAAATGACCACTGTGTCAGGCTAGACCAGGCAGTGCCTTTGGCAGCACGAGGAGCTGGGGAGAACTCCGACTACAAGAAAGACACGTGGGTTCCAATCCCAGAGCTGACACTGACTCACTCTGTCAGTCCGGGCAAATCAGGCATTCCGCATCTTCGTCAATAATGCGGGTGATAATATGTTACACACAGAGGACTTAGGTTCCCTTCCAGATCTGGGAGCACATCTCTTAGAAAACTTCCATTTCTACCCTCTGGAGCTGCATAGGGAGAGAGGGGATTCTGCTTCTGCATGCCTGAGCCATCCAGGGTCCCTGAATCACGATAAGGAATTCCTTCAAAGCTCTAAGTGCCCCGATACATCAGTCTGCAGACGATTTATTGACGGCTCTTTATAAAACTCACTGACCCTCATTCCAGGTCAAACCCCCTTCCCTACCCCTCCTGCACCCCTCCAGTCCTCAGCCTTGATCACCAATCAGGAGTGAAATCTCAAATTGCAGTGGAAGCCACCAGGCAAAAAGAAAGCGGAACGCAAACAAATGCGACCTGATCACGTGGGTCACCGAGCGGCAGGCCCTCTGTCGCCAGGCAGGTGTGAGGCAGAGGGTCTGGGAGGAGGGCAGGCGGGGGGGGGGGGCGTCCACGTGCTCAAACCCCAAAAGAATCTGCTCACGCTCCCCTTTCAAGTCACATCTATTCATTTTCAGGGAATCTTGACTCTGTATGTTTTTCAGGCCGAGCATGGGGTTCCCTGTCCCTTACACAACGAAACGGAGCACAAGACGCCGGCAGCGTTGAGAAACCGTTTGAAAAGAGAATGCCAAGAGCAATGCATTCATTTCCCGTGGCTGCCAAGTCCTATTCCAGGAATTCTAGGCTTTTTCTATCATGCTCAAAATTCTCCCAGCTTCTGCCTACTGTCCAATTCCGAAGCCATTTCCACATTTCCAGGTGTTTGTTACAGCAGCGCCACACCTCTAGATATGGACATCTGTATTATTAATAGTTTTTTATTGCTACTGCAGCAAATGATCATAAGCTTAATGGCTTAAAACAACAAAAATATGTGGTCTTAGAGTTCCAGAGGTCAGAAATCTACTAATAGGGCTATATTCCTTCTGGAGGCGCTAGGGGAGAATACTTTTATTTTACTTTTTTGCCTTTTCCAACTTCTAGAGGCTACCTGCATTCCTTAACTCACGCTCTCTGCCTGTAGCTTCAAAATCTCCCTCCCCCTCTCTCTTACTCTCTCTTTCTCTCACCTCTGCTTTTGTAGCCAAATCTTGTCTGACTCTGACCTCCCTGCTCTTATCTTTAAAAGTGATTATATTGAGCCCATCTGGATAATCCAAAATAATATCTTCTTGTCAAGATTCTTAAGTTAATCACACCTGCAAAATTCCTTTTACATATCAGGTAACGTACTCCCAGGTCAGAGGGATTAGATAAGGGTATGAGCATCTTCGGGAGGAGGACATTATTCAGACGACCGCAACTGGGAGTTAGGTGAAGATTTATAATAGGTAGCCAGGCACTGCCACTTGGCTTTTGAGATCTAGATCTGGGTTTAACTAGATTGTCAGATAACCCTGTGCAAGTCACCTCTCCTCTGAGGGTCCATAGATTATGAACTTTATCTATGCATTAAGAGCTTCCTAAGTGGCCTGTGCATTAAAGTCACCTGAGTTCCTTCTGAAACATCAGTGCATCTCCAAAGACTCTGATTTAGAATGTCGGAACGGGGGAAGGCTCCCCGTCCCATGGGTAGATTTTACCGGTTCCGTAGAAGGTCCCGGTGCATGAGTTTGAGGCCCTGTGCTCCTCAGCTCTCTCACATGCAGGTTACTGGAGTTGACAGCCAGTCCTGTGACCTCTGACTTGGGTTTTCATAGCGTCCTTTGTTCTGACCTAGACTTGGCCAATTTACAATCAGGAATACAAGGGAACACAGAGTCCAGAAATTTAGGATATTATAGAATTTGAAATACCAATGGTTTCACCATCCCAAGAAGTGAGATGGAATTTTTAAAAGGCTTTGAACCACAAAGTATCCACAAAACCCTTTAGTGGGGTAAGGTGGCTTAAGGAAGAGACTGGGTTAAGAATCTGGCATTCCCATTCTAGCCTCACCTAAGAGACAGCCATGTCTCGGGTGTGGAGGAAGCAGAGACATCAGCTAAGGACTGCACATGGGGAGGGATTTTACGTGTCTTTACTGGAAGATCTGGAAAGCGCTAGTAAGTATTTGAGGGAACGTGTTGCCAAGAAAATCAAAAGCCAAGACTGAAAAAGGCTTTGATTGTTCTAACTGCAAAACAACTTTCAGATCTTCTCTGAGCTAGAGACAAGTGATGGTGGCCACCAGAGGAGGGCACGTCCACCAAATGCCACGTCCACTGTGGCCAAGGAGAAGAAAGGGACAAGAAAGAGCCTCACAGCAGGTGGATCTAGGGCCCTGGACAAGGAGACTCAGAGCCCCTCTGGAAAGGGCTCCTCAGTGCCTACCCAGCAGTATATCAGAGCTGCTATAATCAGTCACTGCCAGAGTCTTCCTGTCTCCTTGTGCAATGAGAGTGTTTATTGCAGTTGTCTTGCCTTTGTTCCAACTTGTGTATGGGTGTGCAAATTGAACAGATAAATTGTTCATTTTTTTGAAGTACCATCAATCTTTTATTTGGAGGCTATAAAATTCACTCCTATGAGGCTTCATTGTCTCTGTTTCCTATAATTTTTAATTTTTTTAATTGGGGTAAAAAACACATAATAAAATTTATCATATTTATTATGTTTAAGTGTACTTCAGTAGTGTTCATGATAATATACTTGACATTGTTGTGAGACAGATTTCTAGAATGTTTCAATCTTGCAAAACTGGGTATTAAACAACGGGCATAAACTATTTCCCCCTTGCCCAGCCCCTGGCAACCACCATTCTACTTTCTTTTCCTATGAATTTATCTACTTTAGATACCTCTTCTAAGTGGGATCACACAATATATGTCTTTTTGTAATGTTGCAGCATGTAACAGGATTCTCTTCCTTTTTAAGACTTAATAGTATTCTATTGTATGTACATACTACATTTTGTCTGTCCATTCATTCAATGATGGACGACTGGGTGCTTGCATCCCTTGGCTATTGCACATAATGCAGTTATGAACATGGATACGCAAATATCTCCTCCAGATTCTTCTTTCAGTTCTTTTGGATACATACCCAGAAGTATGATTGCTAGCTAGATCATAGAGTAATTTTATGTTTAATTTTTTGAGGACCTGCCACACTGTTGTGCATAGTGGCTGCACCATTTGACATTCCCACCAACAGTACACAGGTGTTCCAGTTTCTCCACAGTTCTTGTCAATGTTTGTTATTTTCTGTCTATTTGATACTAGCCATCCTGATGGGGGAAGGCGGTACTCACTGTGGTTTTGCTTTGCGTGTTGGTAATGATCAGTGATGTTGACCATGTTTTCATATACTTGCTGGCCATTCATCTTGCTGAGGATTCTTGCATTAGTATTTATCAGGATATTTACCTGTAGTTTTCTTTTTTTTTGCAGTGTCTTTTTCTGGCTTTGGCTTTAGGGTATTCCTGGCCTCATGCAATAACTTTGGAAGTGTTTTCTCCTCTTCAATATCGTGGAAGAGTTTGAGGAGTATTGGTATTAAATCTTCTTTAAATGTTTGGTAGAATTCTCCAGTAACGCCATGTGGTCCTGAGCTCTTCTTTGTTGGGAGTTTTTTTTTGTTACTGATGCAATCTCTTCACTGGTTATGGGTCTGTTCTGTTTCTTCATAACTGTGTGTCTCTAGGAATTTGTCCATTTATTCTAGGTTATACAATTTGTTGGCACACAGTATTCACAGTATTCTCTAATAGTCATTTTTACTTCTGTAGCTCAGTTGTAATGTATCCTCTTTCATTTTGGATTTTAGTTATTGAAGTCTTCTCTCTTTTCTTCTCAGTTAATCTAGCTAAGGGTTTGTCAGTTTTGTTGATCATTTCAAAAAACCAACTCTTTGTGTCACTGATTTTTTTTCTGTTTTTTTAATTCTCTGTTTCATTTATTGCTGCTCTACTATTTTCTTTCTTGTGCTAGCTTTGTGTTTAGTTTGCTCTTTTTCTGTGTTCCTCAAGGTATAAAGCCAGACTGTTGATTTGAGATCTTTTCTTTTCTAATGTAAGCATTTACAGCTATACACTTCCCACGTAGCATATATTTCTCTGTATCCCATAAGTTTTTTTTTATGTTGTGTTTTAAATTTTTTTTTTCTGAGACAGAGTCTCACTCTGTTGCCCAAGCTAGAGTGCCGTGGCATCAGCCTAGCTCACAGCAACCTCAAACCCCTGGGCTGAAGAGATCCTTCTGCCTCAGCCTCCCAAGTAGCTGGGACTACAGACATGCGCCACCATGCCCGGCTAATTTTTTCTATATTATTTAGTTGGCCAATTAATTTCTTTCTATTATTAGTAGAGACAGTGTCTCGCTCTTGCTCAGGCTGGTTTTGAACTCCTGACCTTGAGCAATCTGCCCGCCTCGGCCTCACAGAGTGCTAGGATTACAGGCGTGAGCCACCGCGCCCGGCCGTGTTTTAAACTTTTTATTTGGAACAAATGGTAGACTTATAGAAAAGTTGCAAAAATAGTACAGAGGGTCTTGTGTATTCCTCATTTAGCTTCCCCTAATGTTAGCATCATACTTTCTTCATGTCTTATAAACCTTGCCGTTTCTCTGTTCCATATATTTTCTTCAGTATGATATCCAGGTTGAAGGGACAACCTCATCCAGGTCACGCCATCCTCATAGTTAACGGGGAAGGGGGAGCCATGGTGGAACCACAGGATGACTATTAACTTCTTCTCAGAGATGGCACATGTAACTTCTGCTTATATCCAATTGGCAAAAGCTAGATTATTGGTAGCAGTATAAATGTTTGTTGTTTGTTTATAACTACTTTTTCTTTCTTGTATCTGATTTAAAATACACATGCATAAAGCAATACTTATAAATTTATGTTGAAGGGAGCACAATATATAAAGGTATGATTTGTGACCATAACAATATTAAAATAAGGAAAGGAATAGAGTTATATAAGGATCAAGATTTTTGTATGCTATTGAAACTAAAATGATATTAGTCTGAAATGGGCTGTTACAATTTATGATGTTAATGGTAATACCCAGAGTGACTGCTAAGAGAAAACTCAAAATATATAACAAAAGGTAAAGGAAATGAAATGGTATGCTAAAAATTCTATGTATCATGAAATAAAGCAGTAAAGGAAGAATTAAGGAATAAAAAAGATATAAACATATAGCAAACAAAAAAAATAGATGATAATCCTACCTTATCATAAGTTACACTAAATGTAAAAGGATTAAACTTTCCAACTAAAGGCAAAGATTGGGTGAATGGATTTTACAAATAAACCAACTCAATGCTATCTATAAGACACACATTGTAAATTCAAAAACCCAAATAATTTGAGAGTAAAAGTTATCCAATGCAAAATTACCAAAAGAGAGCTAGTGGCTATGCTAATATCAGAAAAATAGATTTTAAGACCAAAAATTGTTACTAGAGACAAGAATATTCATAATGATAAAGGATTAAAATTTTTTTTAATCTAAAAGAAAATGAACCACATATCTTTGGGTGTTAGTAGTAATGCAAAATGATTTTGACCTTTTTTTTTTTTTTTTTTTTGAGACAGAGTCTCGCTCTGTTGCCCAGGCTAGAGTGAGTGCCGTGGCGTCAGCCTAGCTCACAGCAACCTCAAACTCCTGGGCTCAAGCAATCCTTCTGCCTCAGCCTCCCAAGTAGCTGGGACCACAGGCATGTGCCACCATGCCCAGCGAATTTTTTTCTATATATTTCTAGTTGGCCAATTAATTTCTTTCTATTTTTATTAGAGTCGGGGTCTTACTCTTGCTCAGGCTGGTTTTGAACTCCTGACCTTGAGCAATCCGCCCGCCTCGGCCTCCCAGAGTGCTAGGATTACAGGCGTGAGCCACCGCGCCTGGCCCCTGACCTTTTTTTTTTTTTTAAGTGCTTCTAATTTTGCCAAGTCTTTAAATCATTAGAAAGTTTTTATAAAATTCTGCAGCAATTTGACAGCCTCTTTTATTTCTCCCATTCCCAGCTCCCATGGTTATGACAAGCACAGGCTTTTTCATCATGAGCATAGGTAGGCATTTTCTCTGGGGTGTCAGGCAGAGGCATCTTGGGGGACTTCAGTTTGGGGATTTATGAAGGAGAGGGGCTGCGTCAACTGGAGCTCATGAGTGCTTCCTTGACCTGCTGACCAGACCCATCCAGGAAAGGTCATTTCTGGGCAGGACCCCTGTGTTCTACTCCCAATTTGTAGGTCACCAGCAGGTTGTCCATAGCAGCTGTCTTCAAGATAAAAAAACAAAAACAAAAACAACAAAGGTCAATGGAAAGAATGAGTTCTGCTTCTTAGAAGCACCAAATAGATGGAACATACACGCGCTGGGTTAGAGAGTACGCTGTTGTAATGTGTTACATCAGAGTGGGCTGAGGCTCCATAGACAAGAAAGTAGGAAGTAGGTTGAATCATCACCAATTTCTAGAACTGGGGGTAATAGCCAATGAAAAAGAGCTAATAGAGCGAGTAGCCTGAGCAAAGTCACAGAGGTAAGAATAAACTGGATGTAAAGCTCAAGCCTTGCATCAAATGAATTGCTTCCAAATCAGTGTTCGAGGCTGTAAAATGTTCCAATCTCACCCACTGAAGAATTTTCCTCCCTTGCATCCCATGCCCAGCACGGGTGGTCCAGTTCCAGGTGTGAGGAGGCCATGCATGGTCTCTCATCAAACCCCATTTCATTAACATCATCAGCAATTAGTTGGTGATCTTGTAACATGTGTGAGAGATGGAAAACTAGATTAGTAGTCTCCAAAATTTATCCTTTGTGTCTCTGAGATATTTGTGGGGGGAGGAACACATGAAGTCTCCTGTCTATGCTTCATATTGAGGGTACCCTGATTTTGTTCATAGTTTGACTGCTGTATATTCTTTTCTTTGAAAAAAATATTTTTATAGCTAATCAGATATTTTTAAAACCACAGCATTCTAAGATCTTTATATGCCATGCGGTTCTGATAGCATATGAAATAGGTAGTGGTTTTAAAATGTATCTGCAAATTCTTTTACACTCCTCCTATTAAGAGATGCGGTCTATGTTCCCTTTCTTTGCACCTGAAATCCTTAAGCCATCATGTAAAATATCTAGCCATGTGGAAGGACCATTGGGAGGGAGAGAGAGACAGAGAGAGAGAGAGAAAGAGACCCAGAAGCTCCATCTGGTCTAACTGCCTGCTGTTTACGTCCTCCCAGCCTAAACCCCACACATTGCTTGAAGACCTCATGATCACCCCAATCTTAGCCATCATTTAACTGCAAAAACACGAAAGACCCTGAGCAAGCACCGCCTAGCCGAGGCCAGTTGACCCTCATTTTCAAGAGCAAAATAAATTATTGTTCACGTCTTAAGTCACTGTTTTCAGAAGGGTTGTTACGCAGCAATAGATTATTAAAATAGACACTACTGTGTTAAGTACTGTTATTCTAAAAATGCTTTTTTCTATTTTTCTGCTATTGTTCTATTGTTCTATTTTTCTCTGGGTTTTCGACAGCTACCAGGCTGTAAGAAAACCTGGTGAAAAATCTTTGAGTCCGTTGTAGAGTCCAGCCAAAGGTTCAGGGGCCTCTTTGTGGACTCTGGGGTCCTGGGTGCTGCCTGAAAGGGAAAAGGCGGAAATCACTTGCAACTCCTTGCCCCTGGCATCCCTGCTTCCTTCCTTTTTCTACATACAGAACGTGTTTCATTTCAAAGAAGCTAAGCTATAAATAATAACCATCGGTCACACGCTGCGATCTGCCCAGGCACATCCCTGGCCCACCACTCCTGGTAGTCGGTGAGGAGCAGGCCACCCTTGACTCACACTTTCCTCCCTCAATTTCCTATCATTTTTCCCCAGGGGAAGGCAGATTTGCTACTCCATCCTGTGATTCATTCAGAGTAACAAAGGCCTCTTGCCCCACCCCCTTCTCTATTCTGTCTATAAAAGGAAGCCACAGAGGCATTAGAGCAGCAGAGCCACCAGAGGAGCAGAGAGGCTGAGACCAACCCAGAAGCTGCCAACTCTCCGCGGAAGCTCACAGCTCGCCTCTCGCCCTCCAGCATGAAGGTCTCTGCTGCCCTCCTGTGCCTGCTGCTAGTGGCCGCCGCCTTCAGCCCCCAGGGCCTTGCTCAGCCAGGTAAGGGCTCTCCTCCATCCCCTTAGAACACACTGCCCCCTCTCTGGGGGATCATGGCAGGAGGGGTACCCACAGTCTCGCTTTAACAGCTGCTTTTCCAAGATAAGGCAACTCAGAGAAAGGGAAAGACTGAGTCTGATCTCACAGCTGCTCCCAGACAGAGCCTGAACTACAAGCCCAGCTGTGGACCCTGAATCCAGCTCATCCCAGGACTCCAGCCCTGGGAACACCCTCAGTACAGTTACTGCCCAGCTGCTTCCAGAAGACTTTGGGGACCAGAATGATCAAAGGAGAGGGGGCATTTGGGATGGGTGTGCAAGCTGTTTCCAGACACGAGGGAGGGGAGAGGAGACACAGAACCTGGTCTATGCTTCATTCAGCCCGGCTTCCAGAGGCAGAGGCTCTGCCGGGGAGTGGATATCAGGGTAACTCACAACCAGGCACAGACTGCTCTGAGCCTAAAAGGGACCCAGAGCTGGGATCCCATGCTCTAAAGCATCGGACTATCATATTAGCCCTTCCTAGCAACACCTGGCATTTTCTCAGTTTCTCTTCCACCTGTTATGGGTGATGCATTCCTACTTCATAGTCTACGAAAGCGAGAGGGATTTTGAGGACCATCTCAAAGGGCAGAGACACTGGACGTGGCGTGGGAAGCTTTCTCTTTGACACCTTCTTACCATTTCCTACTTTACAAATAGAAAGACCCAGAACACACCCTTAAGAGCTTTTCCTTGTCATTGTTTCATTGCAGATGGGGTTAATACCCCAACCACCTGCTGCTACAGGTTCACCAATAAGAGGATCCCAATCCAGAGGCTGAGGAGCTACCAAAGAATCACCAGCACCCTGTGTCCCCAGGAAGCCGTGATGTGAGTGAGCCAGGACCGCCCACCCTCGACCCTCACTCCCAAGTTCTTCCCTGTGGCAGTGGATAGTGCTAGTATCAGAATGGGCTAGAGTCAAGCACTCAGATGCTTAGACCATCTCTAATTCTCAATTCTGGAATTTTTCCAGTGGAAAAAACTGAATCCAAGGAAAGAAAGTGACTTCTGCTCATAGCTCCCTTTTCAGCCATTGGTTCTGATCTCAGTTCCTTCACCCCGGAGCCAAGAGGGGGCTTCACTTGGGTCAGCAAAAGCAGCTGCCTCCCTGAGGCTCCCTCCTCTATCTTGTCATCTTCCTCCTCTGTCCCAAGGCAGCCCATCCTCTGGGCTAAAGGACCAGGCAGGCTTCCCACAGAGCAGGTTATATGCCCAGGTCAAATCCTCAAGATGCTCCGCCTCACTGTGCCCGTCTCCCCACAGCTTCACGACCAAACTGGCCAGGGAGGTCTGCGCCGACCCCACGCAAAAGTGGGTCCAGGATTCCATGGCGTATCTGGACGAGCAAACCCGAACTCCAACACCTTGAACCCTCGTGCCTGAACTGAAACCAAGTCATGACTTGAGAAGCAATTTGTATCTCCCATCCTTTCTGAGGGCTCTTCTGATATTAATTTATTATAATTCTAAGGAATATGAGTGTTGTGTAATAATGTGAATCATGGTCTTCTTCAATGTGTTTTAAAGTTAATAATTTAATTTAATTCTTCATTGATTTTGGTGAGTTTTCAATGTAAAGCCTTGGCCACATCATGTCACTTCAGTCCTATAAACAGGGATGCTATTCCCCTCTCTACCTCTCAGTGGTATTAGGTAGGTCCTTGCAAGAATCAATGCAAAGTTTTTTGTTTTTAATGTTAGCAGGTGAGGGTCCTATGAAACCATAATGTTATTATAGAATTAAATATATTTATATGTATGAATCTTGAAGTTTTATTAAATTCATAAAATATAGTTTTGTATAACACCTGACTTTGATTTTTTTTTTCAAAGGATAAAATAAAGCTGGGGTCGGGGGGGGCAATGGGGTGGCAGGGAGGAGGGCATGGCTGCAGACGGTGGGCTCGCATTATGGAGAAGCAAGCACGCGATGGGCCCCCCGGGCTTCCCCCCAGCCTGGACTCGCCTGCGTGTCATGGACAGACGGACAGCCCAGGGCCAGGCTGAGCCAGCTCCACAGCTCCAGGTCTGCCAGCAGCTTCAGCCACTTGCTCAAATACCTTTTCTTCGTTGCCAAAGTCTTTCTTTTTCTCACCATCCCACGCCCTACCCAAAATTCTCTCCCCTCATCTATTACATCAGCCTTGTGAATGGTTGGTTTTCCCCTTCTAATCAATCCTCTACCCCAGAATAATACAAACATCATCTGCATTGAGAAATCAAGTAGGGGGTCAACAGACGACCTTGAACGTTCCCTTTCCCATCTGGAAACCATGTGCCTTAAAAAAAAAATTCCATCTCTACAGGTTGGGGAGCGGGGAATTGGGAGGGTCCTGTACCCAACGCAGGATATTGACAAACCCCTGATACCTGCAAGCTGAGCTTCTTGGAGACAAGATTTCCATCAAAGCACCAGCTTAAAATCCCAAAGTGTCAGGTGATGTCAGACACCTCAGAGGCTAGCAGACAATTTGTCGGTGACCATTCACTGCCATCACTGATGCTCAGGCCAGGTCCAACAGCGCTTTCTGCCCCTTCTCCAGCCCACAGTCCTCATGCCCACGCACCAAGGTCAACCCAAACTAACGAGATTCGGAAAAGACGATTGCGTTTAGAGCTTATTCAAGTGCAAAGCTTGAGGATAGCCACTTGAGAAACACAGACTCCAAATGAACGGAGTCTGTTTATCTGGAGTCTGTGTTTCCAAAGTGGAAAAGTTAAGATTTCAATCTGTAGGCAGAGACAGAGTAGTTCCAGCAGAATTGCAACATTCTCCACGCAAGACCAGGTGCATACGCCACAGCAACTTGATTGGTCACAGACTGCTACATTCCAAGGGAGATTACTTTATTACTTTATTACCCCCTGAGGAGACATAGTGATCAGAGGGGTCTTATCTCTGGTGCTCGCTTGGTCTTCCTAATTATTTATATGTATTTAAGAAGGCAGAAGTTTTAGCTGCATGTCAGGCAACTCAGGTTGCATAGCCACACTCCTTCTCAAGGCTCAGAATAATTTAAAGTTTGAACAGCTTTATGCTTGAATTATTTAATTTTACCCACCAATAAGGAGTGTATTCTCAAATTCCTTGGTTTTGAGAATACACTCTCTCCTTGGTTGGAGAGAACAACCAAAAGGCAGACAGCATTAAGAAGGGAGATGAATAGATGCTACAGCCTAATGAGACACAGCGAGCCCCCTGGCACAGGCAAATATTAAGCAGAGTGTCGGACAGTAGGACAGGCAAGGAGAGAAGGGCTCCGTGTGCGCAAGCCCAAGCAGAATCTGCTCCAACTGTCTTTTGTCAAGCCTTATGTTTTCATTTCCAAGGAATTCTAAATTCAATTGTCTTCATGCAGGCCTGGGGCTCTTGTCCTCTTTGGGTACAGAGAATTAGAGAGAAATCACATGACCAGGAAGAGAGGCTGTTCCATAAGCAGGCATCGAGTTCTCTGGGATTCACATAGTAGACTGGTTATACCACTAGAGTGCCTAGTAAACTTGGGCAAGTTACTTTGCCTGACGAGGTCTCCATATAATCTACATGTACAGTAAGATCAGTGGCTCCCATATTGGCATCAACATCATTTAGACACTAATAATAATAAAAAAACACAGATTTCCAGGCACCATCAATAGAGATTTTGATATGGAGTGTTGAGCGGGGAAGGTGATCCTTCCACCTTTTTAGCTAGTTCTCAGCCATGTCTGGGGACCAGGGATGGATACACTTTGAGGTTCCCTGATGTTCTTTTTTTCAGATCAATGTGATCTCTGGGCTTGACCTGTGACTTCTGACTTAGAAATAAAGAGTGTCTTTTGCTGGAATGTTCCCATCTCCTAGACTTGGCTGTTGGACATGCACCAGTCCTGAAGTAGCAGAGACTATAAACGCCCACCAGGTATCCATGGGCTCCTCTATGTCCTCCAGCCTAAAAAACTCAAGCCTAAATTGCATTCACTTGGGGGACATATGACTGAATTCTAACCAATTGGGCGAGCACTAAAAGGACGTAATCCACTTTCACACTTTGTCCCTATAAACAACTCATACTTCCAGCCCTCTCTTCCTCTGCTGTGGTTACCTTCGGGGCAATGTGTTTCATATAGCCCAGTTTCAAGGTGGAAGCAGTCCACATCCCCAGTCACTGGCCAGTGCTTACAGGAGAGCCACCTCACCGATCTTGAGCTGTGACGTGAGAAAAAGAATTAAGCATTTGATGTGTTAAATCACTGAAGTTTGGAGCCTCGCTTAACCTTGATTAATAGAAGAATTGGTACCATGATCATGTACTGCCATTAAAAACCTGAAATGTGTAGCACCGACTAGACATTCAGTAGCGAACAGCAAGGAAGCTGATATCCCAGGTTGAAAAGATGGATATTCGTGTTACAAAGTTTCGATGTTGTCAGGTCCTGTCTGCTGAAATTGTGGCTCCAAGGGAGAAAGTTTGAAAAATACGCATTAGTAGCATGTTGGTTGCTTTTGGCTACGTTTGTTAAGGTATTGCAAGAAAGAGAGGAGCTCAGGAAAAAATCAGCTAAGCTTAAAGTAGAAATGAAAGAGAATAAAGTCTACAAACTCAGGACCTTACATTGTTGGAAAAGCCATCTGTTTCTAGGTCCCAAACATTAAGAAAAGGTATTTAAGGATGAAAAAAAAAATCAGTAATAAAAGTCCAGGAAAAAAAATCTCTTAGTTGGATGAGGTGACAAAAATCAGATTGAAGTTGTAGCCTTACTGCTTCAAGCCTAATAGCCTCATTAAGAGGAGAGAGAACAAGAGAGAGAGAGAGAGAGAAGCAGAGCAGAGGAGAGGAAGGGAAGGGAGGGGAGGGGAGAGGAGAGGGCAGGAGAGGAGAGAAGAAAAAAAGAAAAGGCAATAGAGTAATTTGAGCAGTATGTCTAGAAAGGAAATTGGGTGTGGCTGCTCTCACATGGAATTGATGGAGTGCAAAGAGATCAGAAGCCTACCTGTACTGCAGGTTCAATGAAACCATGAGTGAGCCTGAAAAGTTCAAGATGAAAACAGACTCCAAGCCCTACAGTACAGCAGCAGTCCCCAAAGGCTGCAGAGCCCCAAGAAGAGCATGTCTGTCTTCAAAGCCC
The DNA here is from genome assembly GCA_963574885.1 of Lepilemur ruficaudatus. Taxonomy (NCBI): domain Eukaryota; kingdom Metazoa; phylum Chordata; class Mammalia; order Primates; family Lepilemuridae; genus Lepilemur; species Lepilemur ruficaudatus. The sequence goes on from CAUYRT010046811.1 coordinate 28,537, forward strand.
GTTTCAGAGGAGGCCAAGGGGAAGAGTGGAAAAGGAGCAGCCTCCTGAGGACAACCAGGAGCCAGGATCAAAGGGACAGGACAGCTTCCCAAGAAGCAAGCCTAATCAAGGGTGGAGAGCTTCATGACATCTGCCTGGAGGGCTGCAGGCTTGCTGCCAGGTGTTGGCCATGGGTGTCTACCATCTTCCCCTCCATAAATGGGGGTGTGGATTACAAACACCCTGTCCTTCTCAAACTTGATAATCTGGGTAAGGGGCAAGTAATCTGACTTTAGTTCACAAGTCACTGGACAAAGTAGGTCCATCTCCTCATCTGAAAGAGAGGACCCCTCATGGTCAAGAGATCCTGTACATTTAGGCTGACACAGTGACTAAACGGAACTTGGGGTTGTCTCTCTTGGGGATGGGTTAATTGTGTCCTCTGTATGCGAGAAGAAGTGAGCAAAGGACAGATTCTGATAGAAACTATTCGCCTTCACCGCATATCCACGCGTCCCTCTTCATTCCTCGGTCTCCTTTGCGGTTTTACTGGAGCTGTGTGATGAGCTGAGGCCAACAGAATACAGGCAGAAGCGATGCAAGCCGCGCCTCCGTGTGATTCCTTACAACATCCTACACGATCTTCAACCCTTCCTCCTCTTGCCTTGGTTAACTTGGAGGCCACATGTTCCAAACAACAGCTGTAAACCACCAGCAGCCTGAATCTCTGAGTCACTCCTTAGAAACAGCACTTCTGGCAAGCTGCCTAACCAACATCAGTCTGTGACACAAAAAGTAAATGTCTGCTGTCACTGTGACTGTTTCAGCATGGACCAGCACCGCCATGACCAACTGGCCCCGGGGAATAGCTACAGCATTCTATGCCTCAGTTTTCGCCCCCATATGTGGATAAAGTTGATTACCCCAAGAGGATTATATGAGCTAATAAAGCAGTAAGAATAGTTTTTAAGTTCTTTTTTAAATTTCAGAATATTGCGGGAGTTCGAGCATTTTTGTGACATGAATTACTTTTACACAGTTTGAGCCAAAGTTGTAAGTGTCTCCATCACCCTGATAGTGCACATCGTGCCCGTTAGGTGTGAATTTACCCACCCCCTGATCCCCTTCCCACCTTCCTGATTTCCGTTGAATTTTACTACCGTAAGTGCACGTGAGTGTTGTCTTAGAGATTCTGTCACGCTGCTATTCTTTTACAGTTTTTATTTTTTAAAGAGTGTGTTGGAATAAAGTAAATGTCAATGTCTCTTTCAAGTCTGTCTATAACTTTTTAATATTAGAGGAAACCTGAAACAGACCTGCAAAACAAAGCCAGGAGTCCTGGCTCCTGGGATCCTGTTCTGCCGATCATTCGCCATTCCTTGAAAGACACTTAAGCAGCCAGGGTTGTGTTTTCACAGTGGGGGGGCCCATCGCCTGCCCATCCCTCGGGGTCATTTCTTACCCACGCCCCCCATTCCTCAGACACCAAGTCACAGGCAAGTGGTGGATCTACTCTAGGTCACTGCTGAATCAGAAGTCCCTAAGGAATAAAGAGAGAGAGAGAAAGAGAGAGAGCCCTCAAATCTGCCCCTACTTTCTAGAGGAAGCCAAGCAGCCGGATGAAACAGCTGCAGATCTTAGATATCGAAAGATTGATTTTATTTACTTCCACTGAGGTTTCTCTGGTTCCGATTAAATCCAGAACCCAGGGAGGAAAACACAAAAATGAGTTATGAAACTCAACAGAGTTATGAAACGATTCCTACTAAAGAAATAGAATCACTCAACTGTATCAGCCGAACACTTCTGATGTCAAGAACATTCCAAATGTCTTGCTCTGACACAATTTTTGAGACCTCACATCGCCCACTGCGACTCAGGAATTCATGGAAACCATCCCTAGGGTGGCATGTCTTTACTTGGAAGCAGTGGGAAGATTTGGAAGGATATATGAAGAGAAACATCCGTCCAGACCCTGAGTCCCTTTCCAGCAACCCCTGGTCCACAAAATCTGCCCCATATCCTAATAATAATAAATAGCAACTTTCACTCACTGAGCACCTGCAGTGATCTGGCCACTTTTCCAAGCACTTTATATATGTATGAACTCATTTAATTCAGACAACAATCCTCTAAGGCAGGCCTGATTGTCATCCTCCCCTTACCCTTGCACAGAGTGGTTAAGTAAATCGTTCTAAATTGTCCGTGGTGTCAAAGCTAGTCAGTCGCAGAGCTACCATCCAAACTCAGGCATCCTGGATCCAGAGTTTACACTAGACTATCTCACCTGGAGTTGAACAGGAAAGAAGAGGGAAGGCCCAGATTTTTTGGCCTCTACTTGGTCCCTTTTTTAGGTAATTATAGGCAAATTATTCTAGATGGGCGATTAGAGTCCTTGCAGGCCAGCAAAGACACTCTCTCCTGTGCCCATGACAAACATCATCAGTCAAGTACATTACTGTATCTGACTGACCCACGGCAAGTCCTCAGAGTCCTTCTTAACACACTTATCTATGCTGCCTGTACCAATCAATCAATCTGAAATGGGAGTGTCCATGAAAAGCCAGGAAACAGCCTTGCAGCGCCTGCATGTCAGTATCAACGCTGTAATTCACCGCAGTGACGCCGTTAAAGACTTTGCCTCCCCTTATACCCTCTCTGAGTAGGGGGCCTAGTGCTATGCACAAAGGGTTACATGCGGGATCTGTGTTCTCTGTCTCTTTGATACGTTTAGTCATCAGATACCTTATCTGTGACGTGTGCTCAGGGGTGAGGGTGAACTAGACAGCTGGTTTTCCAAATGTGTTCCTTAAATCCTTAGGGTGTGAGGGCTGGAGGCGGGGGGGGCGGAGAGGGCCGCCTCTTCTGCTTCAAACAAACCCGCTCCACTGTAGTGTATTTGATGTACAGGGATTTGTTGTGACTCCATTTGGAAAAGGGCTTTAGTGGCTAAGCAAATAGTTTAAAAATGCACAGACAGTCAAGGTTAATAGGAAGCACCCAGTTCTGATGTCCTGTGACACTGCGTTCCAGGGCACTAAGATTTTGTTGTCACCAGATGAAATCCTACAAGCGAGGCTGTGGTGTGCTATCCTTCTTGGCCCACAGAGACCCAGCGACGGTCACAGCTGCAGAGCTCTCTTTGCATCTGGGTGAGAGCACAAGTTTTAGGATGACTTCCTGGCCTCCAAAATCCTCAAGACCACCCATGAGCACAGGGACCTAGGACGGTTCTTAGATGCACTCATCTCCCAGGGCCTCGGTTTCACTGCCTCTTTTCCCCACTACGGATGTTTACGTGTCTTTCACAATCACGTGCTCCCTCCTTCTCACCCCAAGGTCCAGCACAGATGACAGATATGCCAAGTCCCGCCTACTAGTTTGCTTCTCTTTTTGTTTTGCTAACACCCCCAGGATCTGGAATTTGGTCTGTCCTCCGGAACCCTCTTTACCATGACCTTATCCAGGCAAAGGCTTCCCTGGAAGCTCCCACCCTCTCTGCTCTCTATAAAAGGCAGGCGAAGCAGCCAGAGGAGCAGAGGCTAAGACCGACACAGAAACCTCCCACTCTCTCTCTGAAGCTGGCCCCTCACTCGCCCTCGCCCTCCAGCATGAAGGTCTCCGCAGGGCTCCTGGGCCTGCTGCTCCTGGCAGCCACCTTCAGCCCCCAGGGCCTTGCTCAGCCAGGTAAGGACTCTCCCCCCCCACCTCCTTGCAGGGACAGTCAACCACCTACAGAGCGGGATCTTTAAAGACTCACTGCACACTCTGCATTTTAAAGATGGGCAAGGAGGTCTCAGGAGTGGACATGAAATGCCCCAACCTCCAGTTGCTGGAAGAGCCAGAACTAGAAGCCCAGGCTCCCCAAGGCCGGTCCCCAAGTTCAGTGCTCACATCCTGACATCAGAATACGAGTATTGAAAGGGAGACCCAGCTGCATTTACAGTTTTGGGGGATGGGGCACACAAAAGAATGACCCTCTCTCACTGTGGGCATAGTGGGCATTTTTTGGGGGGTAGGGGCGAGTTGGGGAAATCTGCTGATTGGAAGCCCAGAATGTTTACTAGACTCCAGGACAGTTTTCAGAGATAGTGGTTAAGAGAAGGGGATTGGCCGGGCGCGGTGGCTCACACCTGTAATCCTAGCACTCTGGGGGCCGAGGCGGGTGGATAGCTCAAGGTTAGGAGTTCGAAACCAGCCTGAGCAAGAACGAGACCCCATCTCTTCTAAAAATAGAAACAAATTAATCAGCCAACTAAAAAAAAAAAATGTACAAAAAAAAAATTAGCCGGGCATGGTGGCGCATGCCTGTAGTCCCAGCTACTTGGGAGGCTGAGGCAGAAGGATGGCTTGAGCCCAGGAGTGTGAGGTTGCTGTGAGCTAGGCTGACGCCACGGCACTCACTCTAGCCTGGGCAACACAGTGAGACTCCGTCTCAAAAAAAAAAAAAGAGAAGGGGATCGAGGTCCCAGGAAAATCTCTCAATGTGACTTACTTTGACTCTGCTTGGGAAAAGTATCTAGGAGTCTGTTCCATAACTCATGGTCCCATCCTCTGATGGCTTATGTTTACTGAGCGCGTCAGTCCCAACAAGCTAGTTGCATGCTGCAGTAAATGAGCAATGCTGAATGTTCAATGGCCTGGCAAAATGGACTAAATTAACAAAGATTCATTCCTCACTCATACCAAACCTCTGTAACGTATGGGTTGGGGCTTCTGCATTATATATACTCGAGATTCTAAACTGATGGAGCAGTGTCCTTGGGAACATTGCTGGTTACTGTGACAAAGCAAAAGAAAGCTCTCGAGGGTCTTGCCTAGGCAGCACACTCTGGCTCAGAAATGGCACATGTCACCTCGTCTCCTCCCTTACTGGTCAAAATGAATTAGTGGCTCCAACCACACAAAAGTGGCCGAGAAATGCAAGTCTACCTTGTGTCCAGAGAGCAGAGAATGGAGACTATTTGGTGAATGGTACTGTGACTATCCCATGGCCACAGAGCTCCTTGTAGTGACAGAGCCACAGCTTGTCACACCAACCAAGCCTTTTCCATAGCTTGTCAGCAGTGGTGGCTCCGGATGCTGAGTCGCAGGCAGAGGGACACGATGTCAGAGCTGATGGATTCTACCTCCACCTCCTGCAACTCCTCACCCTCTCCCAACTGCCTCCTTCCCTCACAAACTCATGCTTGGGAATATCTACGTATCGTTAGACGCTCTTCTTTCTGTTCATTTTACCCCAAATTCAGCTGCCGCCCCGACCACCTGCTGCTTTGCTATGGCCACCAGGAGGATCTCCACGCAGCGACTGGAGAGCTACAAAAGAATCACAGGCAGCAAATGCCCCCAGAAAGCCGTGATGTAAGTAGACAAAGCTCACCTGCCCTAGACCAAAAATTAGTGTCTAAGGCACAGAGTCGAGAACTCTGTCAGAGTTATTTGGAGTCAGACCATTTCACCCTACAATCCAATCTGTGAATTTTCACAGCAGTAAATGTTCTGTCCCAGCTCCCTGCCTAGGAACTTGAGCAGGTCATATTAGTTCCTTCGAGTCAAGAGCAAAGATGGCTCTACTGGGCCATTAAGAGCAGCATTGACCTTGGAGTCCCATCCCCAGTCTGTCCCCTTCCTCCTCTCCCACGCCAGCAACCCTTCTGCTCCATGGCAAATGGTCCTGAAGGGTTTAGGGTCATACGCGCAGAAGTTTCAAAGAGGATCCTTCTAATTGCCTCCTTCCTCACCCACAGCTTCAAGACCAAACTGGCCAAGGAGCTCTGTGCTGACCCCAAGGAGAAGTGGGTCCAGAATGCCATGAAGTACCTGGACCAAAAATCCTCAACTCCAAAGGCATAGATAATCACCTTTTTTGAGACCCAACTAAAGTCTCAGAAATACTTGATTTGTTCTTCCATCCTAAGATGCATTCTGAGATAATTTCATTATCATTTCTAAAAGAATGAGTTTTATTTAATAATTTTTGAAAAAATATTACATTTAAGTCATTGGAGTTTTAAAATTTATCTGTCATTTAAAACATGTAAAGCTTTGAGCAGGTCTCTTGCCTGCTGTGAGCCCCAATCCCATCGCCTGCCAAGTGTGGGCAGCATCGTGCCTCTCCTCCCCACCTCCCCGGACCCTCGTGAGGGACTTGGCAAAGATCATCAGTGTAAAAGTGTCTTGTGTTTTTAAGACAACATTGCTCTTGTGAATCTAAAGTGTGGCCCATCATGTTAAATGGAAGTAAATGTTGTTTTAGGAATGTGTACACTATATGCAAATTTTATAATCAGCAGTTGCACTTTTTTGTGTGTGGGGAATCCACATTGCACTGGCGGGACGGGGGGAGGATGGCATCGAGAGTGGGGCGAGGCATGGTTGGGGGGGTGGACTTTGGTCCTGAGAAGTGACCTTTGGGCTTGGCTGGCCTTCTCGGAGATTCAGAGTGAAACTGATGGACCCGTCCCAGCCCTCCGGTTCCCAGGCTCAGCAGCGGTTTCCCAGACCCCACGTACTCCAGCCACTCACCCATCAGCAGCTGCTTGCTTCTCCTGTGACCCGCTTCAACAGCCTTGTGGTTTTCTCCCTCTCCCCGACCTTACTCCCACCAGATTGTACCTACGTTATGGATGTTGGGAAATCAGAGGAAGGCTAGATGACCCTTGACCAGAGGTTTGGATGAAGCCTTTATATGGACAAGATGGAACTTAAAGGAGGTCTTGGTGGATGCACAAAGTGGGGCTCTCTTAGAGATATTTCACTCTAGATAGAAGAGAAGAGATATTGCTTGAGCAAATACCAAAAAGTAGAAATGGTCACAATGTGTTTATCAAATGGAGTGGGAGCCGATCCAAAGGTGTTAGGGTTGGAGTACAACGTGAAATGGAAATTTGGAAAGAAGCTTGAGGTCAGGCTGTTGTCAACTAAAGAATGATGAGGTTCGTAAGTGTGAAAAGGAGAGCCTCATCCCTCGTAGAGGATTGCAGCCTGCAGGCTGGCCACCTTGCAGGCTGGGAGCGTAGCCTCCAGCCAGAAGCAGAGAGCGAGCACTCTGAGGGAACAGTAAGGGGAACAGGAATTCATGCTAAGCAGGGTGGCTGAATATACGTATTCAACAAGCCATAGGGGGGGTCACAAATATTTAAGAACAGAGAAACCTGCACATGCACATCTGAGCTTCATGCCACATCATAGGTCACGTGTACAAAAAAAATGGCCTTATCGTGATCCAAGGGTGGAGTTCTGGGCCCTCTGATCTCAAAAGGTGAGGCAGGAGCTATGAAATCCCTCTGTGCACGCCCTCCGTAGACTGGCCAATTCCACTCCATAGTCGGTGGCCTCTTATCAGGAAGAAACGGCTGTTCAGTTGTGCGGAAACCACAAAAGGGAGAAACGGCATTAGGCATTGGCTGAAGTCAGCGGTGGAACAAGTCTCTGCAAAGGGCTGGCTCTGTTTAACCCTTAGGGAAGAAAGCTAACGGAGATAACGAGGGAGGGGTGTTGTGAGGTGTGTCTGCCTCCCATCCCATCATGGCTGGGACTTTAGCTTTTAAGGTTTCTCTGGGGCCCCCTTGGCTAAGAAAAGGTTAGTTGAGTCAGCTTGGATGGCTTAGGATTTTTATTTTTATTTCTGACTGTCAGGGTGGGGAGTTTCGGCTCCATTCAGATAGTAATAAGTAAGATGCACACATGATTTTTATCAGCCAAGTTAGGAAAATTTGACAGCAAAAGGTGACACTGATAGTAATTATTATGGAATAACAGATACAAAGGGACACTTTCCCCCACAAACTGGAGCATGTGGTCCAGTAATGACAGGCATTGCAAGTTGTGATTCAGTGGGGAGGAAGTAGTGCCACGACCACAGGGGCTTAGGATAGGCAGCCAGCAGCCGTGGGCCCAGTGGTGGGGGAAGGGAGAAGCAGTCTGCACACTGTGCAGTGTATAGGCACGAGGGAATGGCGGGGACCAGAGCATTGGTGGGTGGGGAGGGGTAAAGGTAACTGGGAACAGGATGAGCCAAGGCAGTGTGGAATGCTGAACGCTGTGGATGGTGACATGGAAACTTCCAGAACCCCACAAAGCTGCAGTTAAAGGCTAACAGCTTAGACCCAGAAAATTCACTTCCCTCTATCAGGCTTCCCTTACATCCTAACTTGATAAGCTTGAGAGCTTCCATCAAATGGACAAGACCTCAACTTCGGGATCCCCCTTCAGCATATGAAATCAACCTGCATTTCTATCAGTCACGTGACCCCTGCGCCTGTCAACCAGAGACCAACTATGTCCCCAAGGGTAGCAAAGGGTCACGGGTATCCTGCTGATGGAACTCTGTGTGGTCTGAGGCTGCCGATCTGGAGGACCAGTGGCCTGCTGCATCACGCTCTGTCCAGCAGGGCCACTGTGTTGTGTGGCTCTAGGGGTACCGTTCACACTGAAGTCCCCTTGGGCCACTCTACATGGTGGCTGCGGCACAAAGCGATGTGAATGTCACTAGGCACTAGGAAGAGCCCTGATCTGGGAGGCAGGTGGCCTCAGTTTTATCTCTAGAACTGATCTTTCTCACTGTGTTACTGTGGGCCCTGTTGCCCACCCCATCCAGAGAAGGGGTGATATTAATAATATCTTCCAAAGTATCTGACCAACGACCCAACGAGATCTATTCCAAGAACATTCTCTTGGAAAACTAGCTTTACCTATTGGGGTTGGAAAGATTGGCAGAGAGTTCTACAGTTACACTCCCAAGTCAGACAGGGCTGAGGTCACTGGCGCACCTACTCTATTTCTGGAAGGCTTCTCTGCCAGAGCCTCAGATGGAAGCATGGAAACCAGGAGCCATCAGAGAGCTGCTGAGGGCTCCACAGAACGGCTTCCACTCAGAGCAATCCCTGGCCCTCACTCCAGGTACAGAAAGCCTCTCTGCCTTTCCTACAGCCTGGCAGACTTCAGCCCTAAACATCAATCTGGGAGGTACCTCCAAATTCCAGCATGTCCTGGGGGCATGCACCAGCCATGGGATGGCCACAGAATCGCTCACTGGGATCTGCAGACCCTCAGGTGTTAGGTCTTGACAGGGGAGTAGAAGGGAGAGGTGCCCTCTTTTTGTAAGGAACTGAATAGAATTTGCTGACATCCCTATGCCAAGGTTTCTCTCTTCTCTTTCACGGAATCCTGAACCCAATTCACCTCCAACTGGGAATAGCATCACCACCCCTGAGGTGTGTCACTGCAGGTGCAAAGCACTGGAGGTGTTTAAGCTTCTGATGGCACATGGGGGCCCCAGCCAGGAGCCAGGGATGTCACCAGCTGGCTCCTCTGGGAAGCAAACTCTTAGATGAAAATGATCACGCAGCGTGTCCTGAGAGAGTGGGGAGCAGGACTGAGCAGCGGGAGAATTTACATCGTGGTGCAGTTGCAGCCCGTCCCCCAGCAATCCCACGGGGAGCTTTAGAACTGTGACAACCCAAGTGAGCGCAAGGGACCGGGCTTTCCTACCCCATCCCATCCAGTCGTGGCTGCAGCCTCTTCCTGGAACAGGACACCACTCTGGGCAAGGTGGCTGTCTTCAGCCAAGGCCGGGTCTGCAGAGGAAATTCAGCTGAGGTCTGTTGGCTGCCAACACGCCCAGCCTCTGGGGAAGAAGGCTTCAGCCCTGGGAGGGAAAATGGGGGCAGCTGGCCACGGGCTCCACTAGGGGACCCGCCCCTTGTACGCTTCAGATCCGCATGTTTACACAGTGTGCTTTGGAACCCAGCAGTGCGTTGAGCCTGCTTCTTCGGGGAAGTGTGCAAGGGAAAGACTAATGGGGCGAACTAAGCCCCACCCCACCCCCACACACAGCTGCTGCCACCGACCTTGAGGCCGTAAAGGGTGCTCGTCACCGCCTGCTCAGACACTCATTCTAGAGTCCCTCGGCCTCCGCCAGCACCTCTGCTGCTCGAGGTGGCCTCCCTTCAGGATTGACTCAGACGCTCATCCCGAAGGGGCTCAGCCCTGGTCCTCATGGGCTTCTCGAGACGAGGCTGTTGGTTGCCGTGACTGTCCGTTTACCATAAAAATTGGGTCAATTCCTTTTGACCGATCAGGGAGGAGATGAAGCGACATGTGTCATGTCTGAGCCAGCGTGCGGTGCCCATGCCAGACCCTCCAGAGCTTTCCTTTTCTTTTCCTCTGTCACTGCTAACTTGTAAAATAACTCTGGGAAACTTAACGTTTTCTCACTGGGCTTTAGTTTGCCCAGCCGTAAAATGAATTCTTGAACTAGATAGATGGCTTCTAATGGGCTGCGTATTAAAATCACCAGAGACATGTCTAAAAGCACAGACTCTAGATTATCCTCACCCAAGCTTCTAGTTCAATGCATCAGGGTGGGAATGGGGCCCCAGCCCCCTACGACTATATCGTACCTCTTGGACTTGCTCCAGCTCTGGTTTGCCCCCAAATCATTTAATCTCATGGGTAGAGCACGGATAAAGACACCTGTCATCAGAGGATTATGTGAAATAATAGGCAGCGGGCTTTGTAAACAAAGGCACGTGGGTGTGTGCGTGTTCACAGGCTTTGTAAGTGAGGCACTTGGTTTCTCTATGCCTCATTTCTATTATCTTTATAATGAGCACCAGAAAGTTCCTTACTTCACCAGCAGGTCTGGAGGATTAAGTTAGATAACACACACAAACTCTGTAGTCCCTGGCATGAGGAAGGAACTCACCAAAAGCAGCTGTCATTATTTACTGAGTTATCTACTGCACGTCAGCGGCACTGCTAAGCTCCGTATGAAAATGATTTTGTAGAATGTTTCTTCCAAGGATTTCCAAGCAACTTTGTGAAAGGCTGGGAGCAAATTCCAGCCGGTTTTGCTTTGTAGGAAGGAGAGCTGAGGCCCAGGCATGAGAGAGCCAGACACTAGAGTAGGAGACTCACAGGGTATGTCAGGGGACCCAGGCACTGAGACACATGGGCCTCTAATATCCTGTGTGGCTTTAAGGATTAGGTTCCTATCTTTGGACCTCAGTTTTTCTATCTGAGAAAAGACAGGGTGGAATACAGTGAGTTCTCAGGTCTTATTCAATTCTTTCTCTAACTGTGTGGTCTCGGAGGAAATCTGAGACGGGGCTATAGCACAAAGCTGGGAGTCTCGATGTTCAGGTTGGCTCCCGCCTGATGATTCTAGATTCTCGGGGACCAGGTAAGAAGACAGGACATCTGTTTCCAAAAGAGGGGACTCATTCCCGGCCCCCACTAGAGCGATTTCTGACCACAGAGAATGTGAATTGAATCCACTGTAGACAGCTGCTGCTAGGAAGGCACTGAGCAAGAGAAACACAGAAAGAAGCCAGGGAGCCAGACAGCCAGACCCGGAAGGTCTGAAATGCTGGCCTGACATTCAAGGCTGAAGTTCCGCAAGTAGCGCCAAGCTGAAGTCTGGGCAAGGAATTTGCAAAATGCAAATAACAGACCAAGTGCCTGGGGTCCCTGAACACCTGCCTAGTTAAGACATTGGCATCACTCGGAGGCTGCTGTCCCTGTATCACATGAGCCCCATTTCTCTGAGGTCCAGAGCACTCCAAACATCTGAACCTCAGCAAGATACCGGGACCTCTTCCCTTTCTCTGGTATTCCTCATCATTCCTTTTGCATAACACAAAACATTCTTCGGAAAACCATGCCCACTGCAACACGTGTCAATTTGGAAGCATGAGTCGGTGTTTGGAGAAATTGTAAAAATTCTATTATCTTACACTTTGAGTCCCTTCCTGGCGTTCCCTGGTCATACTTCTTCCAAGATTACTAAAAGTAATGACTGCTGAGTTTATTGAGAACTTACAATGTGACAGTCATTGACCAAGGCACTTTGCATTTGTCAATTCATTTAACCCTTAAGACACTATTGTCACACTGTTTTCAGAAGAGGAAACCAAGGGACAGCTTCCTATTCTTTGTCCTTTCCGCACTCAATGATTGATGAGCACAACGTGTCTATCTAGCAGGCATACGTGGGCATTTTGCCTGGTCTCAGAACAGGGACGCCCTAAGGCTTTACCTTGAGGAAGTTCAGTTGAAGGTCATAGCTCTTGACCTATTCTTGATCTGACATCTAATAGAGGTGTCCAGGCCCCTCTGGCCAAGACCCCTGAGCCTTCTTCCATGCCCTTATGCCAGCCACTTAAAGGGTTTCAGTGAAGACATTGGTTCACAGAGAGCCTGGGGAAAACCTCCTTTGATTAGGAAAGAAGAGGCAGGCCTGGTCTGGCAAGTTCCTGTCAATTGAATGAAATGTGGTAGGTGGTAGAAGGGCCATTGTCTAGGGTGAAATCCGAACTCTGGGGGGCTGCAGAGAGGAGGGAGGGTGGAAGTCAATTTGGAAGAGTGGAGAAGAAAAGACACGCATCCAAGGAGTTGACGGTGAGGCTGAGCATGGGCAAAGTCAGAAGCAGAGAGGAGCACAGAGTGCATGGGTAGCTGGACAAATGTCCCTGAAATGCTTCCAGGCTGGTGCATGATGCAGAGTTTCCCAACCCTGCACTGACCATCCACTGGAGTAACTGGAAGCTGTCCCTGGACTGTGTTTGCACCTGGTCTATCAATATTGCATCAGATACCTTGCCTTGCTGTGCATTTGGCAGGGAGGGGCCTTTAGGGGATCAGCCCTTCTCACACTGAGCTGTTCCCTGGAGCTGGGTGTGAGGGCTGGAAGCCTCCCATTCTGCACTGCACAGACCGCTGTACTCGCCCTGGTGATCTACTGGGAATCCCTCTATGATTTCACTCGGGGAAAGACTTTGACAGCTAAACTCAGGTTTGAAAACCACAGCACTCCACGATCTTCACGTGCTTCCCAGCTCTGACATCCAAGCCCGTTACAAGTGCAGGATTCCTGGCTGGGCGTGGTGGCTCACGCCTGTAATCCTAGCACTCTGGGAGGCCGAAGCGGGAGGATTGCTTGAGCTCAGGAGTTCGAGACCAGCCTGAGCAAGAGCGAGATCCCGCTTCTACTGAAAATAGAAAAAATTAGCTAGGCATTGTAGCGAGTGCCTGTGATCCCAGCTATTCAGGAGGCTGATACAGGAGGATCACTTGAGCCCAGGACTTTAAAGTTGCTGTGAGCTAGGCTGACGCTGCTGCACTCCAGCCAGGGTGACAGAGCGAGACTCTATCTCAAAACAAAAAACAAACAAACAAAAAAACCACTACAGGATTCCTGGAGTCCTTCATTCAGCCAAAGTTCTCACTTAATACCACACTGGGTTGTAAAGGAGCTAGCAAGGTTTAGAAATGTAGAGGTTTCACTAACCCCTGGTTGGAATCCCAGCCACAATTTGAGCCCATGATGAGGATGCTGTCAGAAGTGGGGATAGGAGAAATTTTAGATCTACTCATCTCCCTGGTGACCCAATTTCCTTTCTTCCTCCCTTTTCTTCAGAAGGCATTTCAGTGCAGAGGAAGTGGAGCCCATGAAAGGATCCGACTCAGAGCATTTCTGTTTTTAGACTGGGCACAACGGCACCCCCCTGTCCTACCCACCCCCAGCAGCCTCAGCAATGAATGGAAATTGTGCCCTGTCCCAGCCCACGCCTTCTCCCTTTCACTTCCTGGAAATCTCTCCAGGGCCCAGAGCTACGCTGCAGATTTCTGGTCTCAGTTCATCATTCCTTGACCATGACCCTGCCAAGGAATTCCCTCTCACCTCCCTAACTCTTCACCTCCTATAAATAACAGATCCTGAGTCTAGAAAAATCAGGTAAAGCAACCAGAGGAGGAGAAGGGAGGAGAGAAAACCCCAGAAGCCTCTGCCTCTTGCCGTCCAGCATGAAGGTGTCCGCAGGGCAGCTTTGTCCGCTGCTCGGGGCGGCCGTGGGGAGCTCCCCAGGGCTTGGTCAGCCAGGAAGGCTTCTCCTTCCTAGAGCAGTGCTGACCACCTCCAGGACAGCCAGAGCATTGATGGTCCTCAGAATGTCACTGCAAACCCTGTGTTTTAGAAATGGGAAACATGTTTCAAGAAGGACTAGACTGGAATAAGAGAGAACTGGGAGTCAAGGCCACCAAAGCCAATCTCTGGGCTCTGTCCAGGACACCAGCTGTGGGAACAGACCCATCCCTGATTATTACGTGGTCTAGGGTTTTCAAGACTACATTTTTCTTATGAAATCCGGCAGTTATACTTTCTTTTTGGGCAAGATGAAGCTGAAAGGCTGAGGCTGGGGTGGGAGCATGGTTTTAGGAAGAGTAAGGGCCAGGATCCTAGTGACAGTCTTTGGACTTGGCTGGTCTCCATGCAGATTCAAGACAGACACGACATCTCTGGCACTGTGGTTCCAGTGCCCAACACCAGCCTCCTGGGACCCAAGGACTTCAGGCTCTTGTCCAGCTTCAGCCCACAGCCTCTCCTGCCCACCACCCGCTCTCCTCTCCTGCTCACTCCCCGACTCCTACCAGGGACGTCTCCCACCTGGTTTGATGCAAAAGTCTCTCCCATGTTTTCCCTTCCTCTGGTCATTCCCATCCAATCTATCCTCAACCCAGAGAAACACTGATCGTCTATGAATCCAGACCTCAGAGGAGGAACAACTGGCAATAGACCCAGTGGACAGGTTGTACTTTCCAGGGAGGAAGAGGCATAGGCAAGACCTATCTTAAAGGCTGGAGAGACATCAGAGGTGAGGGTTTGACTGAGCTAGTTTAGGGTGGACAGGAGAAGAGTGAACAAGAGGCAGAAATCTTGTCTGGCTGGAATTTACTCCGGGAATAGGAGAAATGTTTAGAAATTTTAGAATGCAAGCTTGGAGCCATGTTTTGGAGGTTCTTCAATGTCAAGATGGACAGTTTGGGTTCCATTCTGAAGGTCACTGGGAAACACTGAAGGTGTCTGGACTAGCAGGGCAGGAAGGCAGCCTGAGCAGAGCTGTGCTTGAAGAAGAGAGAACTGGTGGTTGACTCAGGATGGGAAGTGGAAGGGAGGACCCGAGAGCAGGTCAATGATCCAGGCAGGAAGGGATATTGAGCAGGGAGGAGAGGTGGCAGCTCATAGGAAGAATGGGGTAAGCTGGGACTTACTGAAGACCTTCAGTTAAGAGGACAAAGTGGGATGGCCAGGAACCCGGGGCCTAGAACCAGCTCTCAGAATACCCCAAGGTGGCATTTAGGGGCAGGCACACCCTGAGCTCTGAGCTTACTTCCCTCTCTCATTTTCCCTCTAAGCCCTAACTACTGAGGTCTGGGAACATGCATTTAAAAAGATAGGCCTCCTCTTCCTGGATGCTCCCTAAGATTCCACTGCAGAACCTGACCTTGGCCAGCTCCTCTTTCCAAAAGGGGACCCACTTGTATGGAAACCAGCCTCCTCACCAAGGGTAAAAATCAACTAGCAGAGCTCATGCCTGCCAGGCTTGGGGAGAGAGGTGGCTTCTGTAGACAGCAATGCACTCATAAGCATGGGGCACTGGAAACGTTCCAGCCTGGGAAGCGGGAGACGCTGGTGCTGATTCCATAAGTGGCATTGACTCCCTGGGCATTGAGCATATCCGGTTCTCCTTCCGGGCCTCAGAGGGAAACTATCCATTAAAGGAGGACAGTTCTGGGTTACAGGCAGGAAATGACAGAATCTAGCAGATAATCTCACCCTTCCCCCTCTCTAGGAGTCATTTCTCTTGGTACACATCATTCTGTGCACTGGCCAGGAAAGAGTTGGAAGGGAAAGTCTTTCAAATCTGCCCTCATGTACCAGCCAGAAACCTGGATCGCAATGAACCCATTCCTTGCTCAGGTATTGCCTGCCTAGACACAGATTTTTTATCAAAGCTCCCCTGCCCAAATACACCCCAAGCCCTGGAAGTAATTATCAACCAGACACCGTCATCATTCTCAAGCCAGATCCAATAGTCTCGTGTATCTCTTCTCCCGCCACCAAGATCTCATCTCCAAACACCAGTCAGGAGTGAATTCTAAAACACCAACCAAGTGTGGAAGCACACGGTGAGCTGGAATAAAAATGACTGAGATGTCACCATATGCACTAATGCTCGGAAGACCCTCTAGCATGAGGCAAGGCTTGGGCAGAAGGTGGGGAATGGTGAATGTCATATCTCTTTATGTTAAAGAAGTCTTCAGCCTGTTTGGCCTCCAACTCCTGTAGCATGAACCTGTCTATGAAGTCAAGCGCTAAAGACGCTGGGGCCTCTGTTAGAGGTCCCAGCAGAGCCCGTGGGCCAAACACAAAAGCACTGCACATTGCTGAGACTGCAGCCTCAACTCTTCCCTCGGCTGTGCCTCTGCACTCCACTGTCAGGTGAGCCTGTGCAAACCATTTTCCTTCTGCGGGACTCAGCTTAGCTTCTGCACCAGACTGATCATTTCCATATTGGCTGTGAGTCAAAATCGCTAGGGCTACTTCTGTAAACACAGATTTCCTGGCCTCATCCCAAGATTCTGAGTCAGGATGTCGGGTTGTGGGAAACCTGATCAAGTTTGGGCTCTGCCTCCACTGTCCTGAACCTGAAGGGCAGCCTTTGCAATGAATGACCTGCCCAAGTCCCATGTTGGCTTCCACTCACTCTCCAGTCCTGATTCACCATAGACCAGCTGCATGGCCTGCTGCAGAGACGTTCATCTCTCTTTCTAATGTCTCTTTCCACTATCTCTGTGATTTTTGTGATCTCTGAAATAGATGTGGGCCAAAGCTGAAGAAGGTAGCCAGGACTTGTGACTCCCAGGACATTCTTTTTTTTTTTTTTTGAGACAGAGTCTCACTGTGTTGCCCGGGCTAGAGTGCCATGGCGTCAGCTTAGCTCACAGCAACCTCAAACTCCTGGGCTCAAGCAATCCTTCTGCCTCAACCTCCCTAGTAGCTGGTACTACAGGCATGCGCCACCATGCCCGGCTAATTTTTTCTATATATTTTTAGTTGGCCAATTAATTTCTTTCTATTTATAGTAGAGACAGGGTCTCGCTCTTGCTCAGGCTGGTCTCCAACTCCTGACCTTGAGCGATCCAGCCGCCTCAGCCTCCCAGAGTGCTAGGATTACAGGTGTGAGCCACTGCGCCCGGCCCAGGACATTCTTCTACCTGACCCTGGTACATTCCCTGAGGATCACTTAAAACAGAGAACAGCTTCCATTGCAGGAATCTCCTTTCTTTACCAAAGTTAATTTATACCTGTCCCCTATTAACTTAGTATCTAAGCCACAGTCTTGTCGTTTACCACCCCCTAAACTACGGGCAAGTTGTTGTGCCTGCTTTAGGTAAGTGCTAACCAGGAAGCCACCAAGGAGGAGAGAGAGAGAAAGCAGAGTGGCATCCATGCACCCAGGCTGCAGGGACCAAACATCTGCAGAAGCTGGGCAGCCTAAAGTTTCATTTCAGCTTTCAACACCAAGGTTTCTGAAATCCAGATTAAAACCAAAACCAAAGGAAGGGAAATTGCAAAATCAAAGGGACTTTCTGACTGCAATCTTTGATTTCCCTGCAGAACTTGGGCACGGTGCCTCTTGGTGTCTGTTGTACCTGGGCTTTTTCTGCCATTCTTTCCAGGGCCCAGAGTGTTCTGCACCTCTGGTTCATGTGAGGATCCTCAGAGCCCAGGCTCCCCTGTTTCCAGGAGATGGTTTTTACTTCCTCATCTATAGCACAGGCATTCCTGAAGGTCCACTTCTACCACGTCTTCATCTGGAAGCGTGAAGATAGTTAAGGGAGTCTTTCTGTCCAACAGTCCACATCCTGGATCTCTGCCCAGCATCCTCTGATCACTACATTCTCGTCATTATCAATATCCATAACAGCCAACTTATTAAATACTTACCACATGCTATAAACTCACTCTTCAATGACCTTTTCCTGTGTCAACTAGCTTAACTCACACCCATTTTCCTGCTAGGGAAACTGAGGGACAGGGAGCTGAAATAAGCATTGAAAGCATCCTTAGCATCCACATCCACATTGGCAATCTGGCTCCAAACTCCATCATCTCAACCATTATCCTGCCTGTCCTAGAGCCAAGCAGCCTAGAACTCTCTGCCCTAAATGTCCAGGTCTCAGAATAGACCTGTTACAAGATAATAATCAATCCTGGGAGAATAAACTAGAAAGGAGCATAGGTATCTCCTGGGCCAGAAATGGTCAGCGTGTCCCAGAGCTGGGCTCATCCCTAACCCTGTGCCCAGGGAAGGTATCAGTAAAGAATCAGGTCCCTAATTCTCATAGCCCATGTGAGGCCTCACTGTATTTTCCAACAAACCCCTCGGGCTGATACTCACATTGAAACCTGATTGCCATCCTTGGTCTTGCACATCGCCACATTTTACACACAAAGCGATGGATCTATTGATATCTAATTAAGATGCATGGCTACTTGGCAGGCAGGCTGGGCTTGTGCCCGACGCTTGATATCAATCCCCTGCATTGTTACTAACCCACTTTGCTTCCACATAACTGACTTTAACTACGATTTCTAGCTCTTGCCTCCGGATGCACCTTTGCTTCAAGCCCCATTGCTAGAGGATAAAAACTTCCTGAGCTTATTCTGCAGGACACTGACTTTGCATGTAGACTGGGGGTTTATACAAACTTAATTTCTAAATAACTGTGCATCAGTGTTATGTGATGCAATTGGCAGGGGACAGTCCCAAAAGTGTTTTTTTTAAGGGCTTAAGTTCCCTCTTGCGGGAGGAAATCCTGAGGTCAGGGATATATTTCAAGTTCTGTCAAGAGGTGACATAGTGTGTTTATTTTTAAATGGAATGTACAAGAGGTAGAAGTTCTAAAGATTTTTATAAATAAGTAAGAAAAATAACTGAACTCCTAAGCCAAGGAGACTATCGGAGAATTCGCAAGATAAAAGCACAAACCATTGAACATGTACATAAAAATACCAACCAATAAATAAAATTTTAAACAAGCTGATATTGGAATGTTTTTCTTTTTCTATTTACTTTTAATTGAGTTAATTCTTTCCTACAATAAAGTTCAATGAAGTTGAATCAATTTTACATACGTACACCCCAGAAACTACCACCCAGGTCATTTGTAGATTTCCAAACCCTAAGAACCTCCCTCATGCCCCCTGCCAGTCAATACCCCCCAAAGGGAACATCTAGTGTCAATTCTACCACTATGGGTTGGTTTTGCCTATACACAAAATAATATTTTTATTCACAAAGTGTCATAAATTTTAAAATAATAACATATTCATTTTCTATTACTGTTGTAACAAATTACCACAAATTTAAACAAAATGCATTTATCTTACACTTCTGAAGGTTAGAAGTCAAACATGAGTCTCAGACCAAAACCAAAGCATTGTCAGGACTACATTCCTTCCTAGAGGTTCTAGGGAAGGACCCATTTTTTTGATCACTCAGGGTGTTGGCAGAATTCATTCCCTTTGGGTTATTGGACTGAGATACCCATTTTCTTGATGGCTGTCAGTCAAGGGCCTTTCCCAGCTTCTAGAAGCCTCTGTGTTCCACAGCTCAAAGCTCCCACCTGCATCTTCAAAGCCAGAAACAGTGGGTTAAGTTCCTCTCACACTTTGAATCTCTTCTTCCATCTCCTCTCTCTGATGCAGCAGCAAAGAGCCTCTGCTTTTAAGAACTCATGTTGTTAGACTGGGCGCACCTGGGTAGCCTAGGATAATCTTACCGTAGCAAGGTCTGTACCCTTAACCACATCCATAAAGACCCCTTTGTCATGGAAGGTGATAGATTCACAGGTTCCAGGGCCTAGGGAATAAACTTTCAGAGATCCATTATTCTGCCTACCACAAATAATAGATGTTGTCCAGAGTAAAAACTTTCCAAGAAGCAATTTGGTGATATATATTCAAGCTTCACATTTCATATATTGTAATGTAGTAATTCCACAGCCACAGAAATAAAAGTGTGAATAAGGATTTTTAAACTGGGATTTTTTTATCATAATGTTGATTCAAATTATTTTTAAAATGAAAATATAAATAATATAATATAATGCCCAAGTATAATGAAATGCTTTAATTATGGCATATTTATATAATGACATAGTATGAGGCCATTGCAATTCAAACAATTGAAGAATATTTAATGACCTGGAAGAGTGCATCACCCATGTTAAGGGAAAAAAGCTGTAAATACAATCATATGTGCATTATTTCCATATATATGTATTTATATACATGTATATATGTGTATATTCTTATACATCTTCTATACACACATCTATGTACATACATATATGTACACATACATATATGCACACACAGAGTGAGTGGAGAGAGAAGAAAGGGAGAAAATACACAAATACAGAAGCCAGGTTGAACCTTAGTGTTCAAAACACACACAGAGTGACCAACTGTCCCGAATGGCCCAGAACCAAGAGGTTTCCTGGAACACTGAACTTTCAGTGCTAAAAGAAAATCCAGGCCAAATCAGCATAAGTTGGTCACTCTAAATGCAGATAAATTTTGTCCTTTTCTTTAGGCGAACATATATTTTATGGTTTCTACAAAGAACATGCCATCATTTAAAAGTCTTCAGGTGTCTTATCGTCTGTTGCGGAAAATGCCAGAGTTAGGGTCTCAGAAACATTTCAGAAGACGTTCTTAGAAATACAGAAAATCCTCAAAATGCTTCAGATAAGTGATGGAAGTATAGTACCCTCCACCAGTGAAACAGACACCTCCTCACTTTGGGGGCAGACTCTTGAAGAAGCACAGTGTTCCCACGGATTGCAGCAGCCACAGGTCAGCAAAAAAAAAAAGGAAAGACTTTCTCTCCTTTGATTATTTATGATTAGAGCAATTTCAGAGCCTGGAATGAGAAAAATAATTAAATCAAAACCACAGAGCTAAAATTGAGCTAGCCGGGAGCTGTACATTGCAATAACAATTTCTTATTGAACACTCTCGCGTGGGAAGGACTCCGACACGGAGGCTGCCGGCGAACGTGGGAGAAGGCGCCACCCTGTGGCCGTCCATCACTAACGCCAACGCCGGCTGGTGCCTTGAAAGAGATGTCTTGCATTTTTTAACCTGTTCATGTAACACAAAACACATTAGTGCTTACTACACTGGCCTAACGACTCTGCAATTGACTTAACATTATATGTTCTTATCGTTAAAAATGTAGAATAGAAATGAACTGTTAATTTTGACACAATGATAATACAACATGCTTAGCTGAGAATGTTATGGAGTATAATACATAGTAATAAATCAAGTAGACTACCGGGTCTCAATTTTTTTTTTAAAACAGCGATATAAACAAAACTATTTTGTATGTGACGTGGAACATTTAATTGCCCAGTGACTTCTTTGCGATGCTTATCAGATACTAACCGAGAGGCTTATTAGCCTTCAAAAGCTTAATTGTGATCTTAATAAATAATAAAGTAAAAACATCACTCTAAGTACCAACTAACACCTGTGGCCACTGAGGGCTTTATAACAATTTCCCACTTTTCTGCGTTGATGTGGGTAACCTGATGTGGCAATCATCACACTGTTCTCTGACGTGTAGGTAAAAGTCACCTGTGGGTTTCTTTGCATGTTTTCTTTAGAATGCTACGGGATGCACTAAACATTATGAAACCATCTGGATCCACCACTCTGCCCCAAGTTAAAATTAAAAAATATTTTCTAAATGAATGGACTATTTGAATGGGAAGCATTAGAAATTGTTTAGTCTAGTAACGTTACACAGTCCCGTCACTTCTTTCGACACTTACCAGTTGCTAAACTGATACGGATTATGTGAACATGTGGTAGTGATTAGCGATATCCACTGCTGTTTCCAGTTCTTATTCTTCTGTGCACACGGCAGGGCTGTACTTCCATATCATCTTGAAAACAGACAAGCCACACGATCCACTGTGATAAAAAAAAAAGGCAAGCAGAAGTGACATGTGTCTTTCCAGTCAGAGGCATTTAAGAGCGAAGACAAGAGTCTCTTTCACCTGCCACAGTTACCAGGGATGATCCAACGATAATGGCTCCAATGGCCCAAGTGAGGAGACAGCAGAGCAGAGCCCCCTCCTCTGCAGCTAGTGAGAAAACTATTAGAATAGGGATAAGAGGTAGCCCGTGTTATGCTGTGCCATGCCCTACCACACTGTTCCATGCGTTACACTTGAAACCAGCCGGGGGTTCTGGGAAGAGCCTGCCCTGAACAGCCAGAGACCTGGGTGCTCTGTTTCATGACACCTAGGGCAGATCAGTTCTCTGTGTGCTTTCTCTCACTCTCTCTCTCTATCTCTATCTCTATCGATCTTTCCTGCTCCATCAATAAAGTTGAGACAATAATGTGTGCATGTAGGAAAGAGGAGATTCAGCAGACAAACTCCATGTCACCCCTAGTTCTTGAATCCATGACTCTTGGATCACATCACCACTGCCTCCAGCAGGGAAAGAGGGGTGCGAGGCGGTGCCTAGAACCCACACTACCAAGCCAGCCTGGAGCCAGGATCAGGAAATATCCCCCGGACGACCAGCAGAGCAGGCCAGGACACTTCCATGCACATCCAATGGCACTCGCAGAGCCCCAGGAGCAAATGGACAGCTCATTGTCATCACGAAAACTTAGTTCTCATAATAAAATAGCCCTGCCTACCTCTCCTCCTCATACCCAGCCCTATTTCCAAGCAACATTTAAGAGTTTATCTTAAAATTCTCATTGGTTTCATGGAGTTATAAAGGACAAGTGTAGACATCAACAGATATAGTTTATTGGGTCTCAAAACGTCCCCTGTGCCAAGCAAATATGAGACACTGAATGGGGACTGGTGCTGCAAGGACTTGAAGGGGCATGCTATGGTGTTCCCAAGTTCAAATGGAATCTGTTCATGCTCCATTTGTTAAGACACATCAAAAAATCCCTCTTGAAATCATCTGTATCCCAGCTGAGGCCAGGACTGCTTATCCCTGCCGCATGAACTTATGGAGACAAAATTGAGGATCCTGGAGCCCCCGTTAGAATGAAGACTCCGCCAGGTACCAGGGACGGCACACGGAGACCCGATGCATAATTGGGCATGGCGACCCCATCTCTGTGTTCCGGTTTTGGTTCTTTACTCAATTGTCAAAGTGACTATGGGGAAACCCTCTTCCTGCCCTGTGCCTCAGGTTTTATATGTAAGCGACGCATTTGAACTAGATTAACGGCTCCCCAAATGGCCTTGGTTAAAAATCACCTGATCATCTGCACTTTCAAAAGCAGAGAATTTGAAGCATCACCTCTAAGGATTCTGACTCTGTATTTTGGGGTGGGCTAAGGGCTCCCTCCATGTTGTTAGCAAGTTCCCAGGGCACCCTGATGTCACAGGCAAGTCTGGAGACCAGTGCAGCGGAGGGTCTCTGAGGTTCCTGGGCAACTCACTGTAGTTCTCTGCCTTGGTTCTTATACTGGAATTGGATCTGCATGGTGGCTTTTGTTGTGACATTCCCACTTGCCAGTCCTGGCTTGTCACGAAGTAGCTGTACAACCTATGACAAATCGTTTCACCTCTGTAATTCTTTCTCTCATTTGTATAGGGAAAGGGTTGAATCAATTAAATTAAATGCAAGTGCCTCTCCCAACGCATCCTGTAATATTGTGATCATTAAGAACACATGGGTCAGAGCTAACACATGAAAGCAAAACTCCTGACTCCCAGGAAGCTCTCCCACCTAGACACGTTCCTTGGGAACCAGGTGAGAATCAGAAAGTCTGGTTCCCCGCAGGGCGTCTGTTTTCTGCCCTTCACCACAGACAGTTGCTTCTGATCTCAAGCTCCGCTTCATTAGCCACCAAGCCGTAGACATTTGTCATATGTGTCCTATTTGAAACAGTTGTCAAATCTGCTTTAGAAAACTGCTCACTGGGACACCACCAAGGAGGAAAGAAAGAGAAAAGGTGGAACGACCACTTCTCTGAACAACACAGTCAGACCACTGGACAGAACAGCTGCGGAACTTGCATGTTCTTAAGTTTCGTTTTAACTTTTTACAAAGGGATTCCTCAAATTCAGTTTAAAAATAAAACAAGAGAGGGAGATTGCATAATCAAAGTGACTTGCCTAGTGATATCTCCAAACTCCCTATGGAACTAGAGTCCTGGTGCTCTTGGCCTCTGTCAACACTGGGATCTGATTCTCATTCCCTCTGAGTTCCCAGAACATTCTACTCTTCTGGTTTGTGGCAGAATCCCAGGACCCCATGGGTCCCCTGTCTCTGGGAGTCATTTTTTTCTTTCTTCATCTACAGCACAAGCATTCCCCAAGGTTCATCCCTACAACCCATCCATGTCCACTTACTTTCTGGACACTCCACCCACCTCACTTGACCACTGAGTACAGCCAGCTTAGTGACCACTTGCCATATGCTACTTGTTCTTCCAAACACATTTTTGGTATTAGATAATTCAGTATTCATAATAAACCCCATTTCTACACAAGAAAACTAAGAAAATTAAAGAATAGGTAAGAAATTTGAATATAAAGAAGTTAAATAATCTGTGCCTTCTCTGACACAGATATTAACTAGTGTTCCCAGTATCCAAATCCAGACTCTTAACCATCATGCTATTCCACCTCTCTTAGGGCTGACAGCAGGGAGCACTCCTCTGACGATTCCTGGCATCCTAGCCTCTCTGCTTCTGACGTGATCCTTTGCAGACAATCACAGATGAATCAAGTTAGAGAAGAGCTTAAGTATTATTTAATCCTGGAATAGCAACTATGTCACATAGGCAGTACCACTCGCTATTGCTGTGCTCATAGCAGACATCACTAATCAATCCCAGCATTATATCAAAAATCCCAAGTATTACCTCCTCACTGCTTTGTTTTGTTTTCACAATAAAACTTTCTGGTCATCCATCACCAATCCGTAAAGTTGATGCATGACTGAAGACTATTTGCCATCACTGAACTTGTCAAGACTCCATGCTTTATAGATGAGGATAGTGAATCTCAAAGTCAAGATGACTTGCACATGGTCACTTTGAGCAAGTTATTGGCTAGTTATTGCTTAAATCAGGACTAGACCCAGTTACTTCATACTTAATTTCCTTCATTTTGACTAGCTCTTTTAGATTCCCAAAAGCCATCATTTTCACAACTATTTCTGTTGTCTGTGTATGGATGTACTTTTCACATGAAGTCAGCACAGAGGAGGAACTGTCAAAGTCCTGAGGGTATGTTGTCAGACAATGACTTTATTCTGAATGAAAAACATACACAAACTTGACCCCGCACAGAGCTCGGTGCTACACAATGCATCTGGCACAGAACCATCCCCCAAATGAGGAAAAAGCTGCCAGCCAGGAGCAGCTAAAATTCCTTTCTGGCCAGAGGAAATCCTAATAACACTCATGTGTTCCACACTCTACAGGTTCCTTACTATTAAAAATTCACCCAGTATTTGTAATAAATGAAAACTGCATAGGTAAATATTTAAAATTCTCTTCTGATTAAAAATAATTAAAAGCCCCCTGATATAAGAATAAGAACATACTAATCACAGGGAAAAATAACAATTAACATATACTGTTAGAAAGCAAATAAATTAAAATGTAAATAGTTTTTCTTTTATTTACTTTATATTGAAGTATAACTTATGTATAGTAAAATGCAGACATTTTAAGCCTACAGTTTCATGAATTTTACATATATAGACAACCAATTAACCACCACTCTGATCAAAATGCAAAACATTCCTGGCTCCCTCACAATGTCAATACCTGCAAAGGAACCACTATTCCAACCTCTATCACCATAGGTTACTTTCGCCTTTTAACAAGATAAATGTCTTCTTCTTCACAGTTGTCAAATGTTTTTAAGAATAATACACTAACATTTCAGTGAAGGTTCAAATTTTTGAGCAATGTGATAATTTGATTAAAAGCCTTAGTAATATCCACGTATGTTGATTTATTAATTTC
Source organism: Lepilemur ruficaudatus (assembly GCA_963574885.1). Classification (NCBI taxonomy): domain Eukaryota; kingdom Metazoa; phylum Chordata; class Mammalia; order Primates; family Lepilemuridae; genus Lepilemur; species Lepilemur ruficaudatus. The sequence goes on from CAUYRT010046811.1 coordinate 54,396, forward strand.
TTTGCTATGGAATTAAATGGAGACATTAATAATAATGTTATTTCAGCTTTTATTAAGTATTATTTATAATTGCAAAAAAGGGAAACTGTATAATTCCCAACTATAGAGAAATACTTAAATTAATTTTAGTGCATTGATACATATGAACTCCTATGGAGCCTTTAAAGTTCAAGATAATTGGAGAATATTTAATGCCCTATGAGACATCTAGACATGTTCATTGAAAAGGCAATATTTAGCCTCGGGTTTGGTGATGAGATTTAAGATGTAATGCAAAAAGCAAGATCTAGGAAAGAAAAAAATGATAAATTGAACTTTATTAAAGTTAAAAATTTCTACTCTGTGAAAGACACTGATAAAAAGAACAAGCCACAGATAGGTAAAAAATATTTGCAATCGATGTATCTGATAAAGAACTTGTAGCCAAAATATACAAAGAACTTTTAAAGTCAGCAGTAAAAACCAACCAACCAAACAAACAAACAAAAAAACTCCCAAAAAACAAAAACCACCAAAGTTTAAAAATGGGTAAAATATCTGAACAGACACCTCACCAAAGAAGACATACGAACGGCAAATGAACGTATGAAAAGATGTTCAGTGACTTCTAGTTTCCTCTTTGACGTGGAAAGAGCTTGGAAGTCAGCACTCCTGCCTTCAGAAAAAGGAAAATCCTGAACAAACTGAAAATCAACAACTCTTTTTAGATCTATCACAGAGTTGAGGTCACAGGGCAGACTGTTGCCCCCAAACTGGAGAGAGAGTTACTGAGAACCATGGTTTACCAGGAGCAGCCAATGGAGCCAGGAACTGTTAAGAAATCTTAAACCAGTGTCAACAAAGTGCTGGAGCCTGAATGTGGACTTGTTTGAGAGCCAAAGATTCCTGGGGGCCCAGTCTTAGGAGGCCTCTGCATTTTCATGAGTTTTGCTTCTAGGAGCTACACCAGATTCTTACAGTAAAGATCAGGGAAATAGTCCCTCATGCTTCCAGCGGGGGCAGGGGGAAGTAACCACTTAAAAATGCACTCAGAGGAGATGTAGATATTTTGAAAAATGCCCAGAGCACTGTGCGCCCCGCTGTCTATAGGGGAGACTATTTTATCAGAGCCTAACCATGGGAAAAGAAAAGGAAAGAGAAGAAGAAGGAGGAGGAGGAGGAGAAGAGGAGAAGCTTTTTTATCTGAGGAATATGAGTCCCTTTAAATTATCAGGCCCAAAGAAGACCTGGAACTCATTGGAATGAAACAGCAGAACAGCAGCTGAGTCATTTCCCCTTGAGCTAAATGATCACCTCTTGAAACCACTTGCTATGCAGGAACAAGACTAACTGGTGTCAAGTAGCCATAAAATGATATACACCCTAGAGTTCAACAATGTACAGCCAACCACTAGCTAATGTTATTTCTGTAAACCACTGAGAAGTCCTGGCATCACCCCACCTCTACTGTTTCATTCTTTTTCCTTTAAAAACTTGAGCCTTTCGGGCCGGGCGCGGTGGCTCACACCTGTAATCCTAGCACTCTGGGAGGCCAAGGCGGGCAGATCACTCAAGGTCAGGAGTTCGAAACCAGCTGAGCAAGAGTGAGACCTTGTCTCTACTATAAATAGAAAGAAATTAATTGGCCAACTAAAAATATATAGAAAAAAATTAGCCGGGCATGGTGGTGCATGCCTGCAGTCCCAGCCACTTGGGAGGCTGAGGCAGAAGGATCACTTGAGCCCAGGAGTTTGAGGTTGCTGTGAGCTAGGCTGACGCCACGGCATTCACTCTAGCCCAGGCAACAGAGTGAGACTCTGTCTCAAAAAAAAAAAAAAAACAAAAAAAAACTTGAGCCTTTCTTTTGTTCTCTGAAGCACTCCCTAAGGCAACTTGGAAGTGTGTCCCAGGCTGCAGTACTCAACCTTGACCCAAATAAACTCTATTAGTTTTGTCTCAGCTATTTCCTTTCAGATCAACATAACCTATATGGGGAAGGAAATACCCAACTCCAGCCCCTCTAGCCTTCTTGAAAAGGGGTTTGAAATGCATAGCCCAGGAGCACAGGCACACTAAAAGACTGAGACCTAATCCCAGAATTATAGAGGGCTGCTCCTCCTCTACACCATGCCACCACATTAACAGATGTAACAGGAATATCCATAATAGGATTACCACTGAAAGAACTGTAAGGCTCATATTCTGTTTAACAAGGAATTTCTAGAGAAACCCAAAGACAGTGGGGAGACAAAAACAAGGACACTAGAGGAAACTGATGCCTCAGACACCTGTAGCTATAGCAAACAGTAAACACAGCCTGACTCTTAGCCAGATAAACACAAACCCTGACACTAAAGACCTATTTACTTCAGTTCCTATTACCCAATATGTGATGCCTGGCTTTCAACAGAAAATTACAAGACATTCTAAAAAGCAAGGAAAGAATCCACACTCTGAAGGCAAAAGCAGGCAACAGAACTAGATTAAGATATGGCTGAGATTTTGGAATCATGAGACTGAGAATTTAAAATAACTATGATTAACATCACAAGGACTCCAATAGAAAAAGTAAACATGTAAAAACAGATGCATAATGTGAGAAACCAGATGGACATTCTCATGAAGAACCAAAAGGAAATGCCAGAACTCAAAAACACCATCAGAGAAATAAATAATGCCTTTTATGGGCTCACCAGCAGAATGGACACAACCAAGGAAAGAATCAGTGAGCTTGAAGATATGTCAATAGGAAGTTAACAAATTGAAATGCAAAGGGAAAATAAAATGAAAAAAACAGAGTAGAATATTCAAGAGCTATGGGATAATTACAAAGGTATAACGTGCATAATGGGAGTACCAGAAGGAGAAGAAAGGGGAAAGGAACAGAAGAAATACTTGAGGCATTAATGTCTGAGAATGTTCCAAAATTAATGACAGATACCAAATCCACTATTATGGTTGAAGATTTCAACGTATTTCTATTCATAATTGACAGACCCAGTAGGAAAATCTGTAAGGATATAGATGAACTGAATAGCACCATCAATCATCTAGATCCATTTGACATTTATAAAATATTTTATCCAACAAAAACAAAATACGCATTTTCCCAAGTTCACATGGAACATTCACCAAGATATACCACATTCTTGGACATACACAAGTTTCAAAGAATAGAAATCATACAAAGTATGCTCTCAGACCACAATGGAATTAAACTAGAGATCAATGATGAAAAGATAGCTGGAAGATCCCAATGTACTTGGAGATTAAACGACATATTTCTAAAGAACATGTGAGTCAAAGAAGAATACTCAAGAGAAATTTAAAAATATTGTGAACTAAATGAAAATGCAATTTTCCAAATTTGGTGGTTACAGTAAAAGCAGTGCTTAGAAGGAAATTTACAACATTGAATGCAAATATTAAAAAAGAAGAAAGATCTAAAATTAATCATCTAAGCTTCCACCCTAGAAAACTAGAAAAAGAAGAGCAATATAAACTTAAAGCAAGCAGAAGAAAAGAAATAAAAATTAAAGGATAAATCAGTGGAATTGAAAATAGGAAAACAGAAAATCAATGAAACCAATGCTACTTCTTTGAGCAATAAGAAAAGCACAATAAAGTTGACAAACTTCTAGTTAGGACAACTAAGAAAAGAGACATAAGACACAAAACACTAATATAAGAAATGAAAGAGGGGTCACCACTACTGATCCCATGGACATTAGAGGGAAAATAAAGCAATGTTATGAAGAACTCCATGCCCACCAATTTAACTTAGAAAAAATAAACCAATTCCTTGAAAGACACACTCTACTAAAGCTCACACAAGGTAAAATAGTTAATCTATTTTTACAACCATATAAACAATTAATAAACTTCAAAACAGAGAGCACCACGCCTGCTTAGATGGCTTCACTTGTGAATTCTATGAGACATTTAAGCAACAAATGACTTCCATTCTCTACAATTTGTTCCAGAAGATAGAAGCGGAGAGATCTCTTCCTAATTCATTCCATGAGTCCAGCGTAACCCTAACACCAAAACTAGATAAAGACATTACAGCAAAAGAAAACTACAGACCAAACTCATGAACATAGATGCAAAAATTCTCAGCAAAATATTAGTGAATAGAATCCAACAATGTATAAAAAGAAGTATACACTACAACCAAGAGGGATTTATTCCAGGTATGCAAGGTTGGTTCAACATTCAAAATTGATTAATGTGATCCATCACATGAGCAAGCTAAAGAAGAAAAAATCTTATGATTATATCAATAGATGCAAAAAAAGCATTTGACAAAATTCAATACTCATTCATGATTTACTCTCAGCAAACTAGGAATAGAGGAATACTTCCTTAACTTAGTAGAGAATATCTACAAAAGACCTGCAGCTAACACCACACTTAATGGTGAGAAACTAGATGTTTTTCTCCTAAGATTGAGAACAAGGCAAGAATGTTTCCTCTCACCATTTCAATGCAACATAATACTGGAAGTCCTAGCTAATGCAATAACACAGGTAATAAAAAGATGTACAGTTTGGAAAGAAAGAATGAAAACTATTTTTGTTTGTAAAAGACATGATTGTCTATATAGAAAATCACAAAGCAACAACAAAAAATACTGCAACTAATAGGCAATTATAGCAAAATTGTAGGATACAAGGTTAATATAATATGTAAAATTCAATACCTTTCCTATATACTAGCAATGAACAATTAGAATTTGATATTAATAACATAACACTACTTACATGAGCACCAAAAAATGAAGTACTTAGGAATTAATCTAAGAAAACATGTATAACATATATGAGGTGCACTACAAAACTTCGATGATAGATTAAAGAAGATCTAAACAAATGAAGAAATATTCCATGTTAATGGGTAGGCAGAGTCAATATTGTCAGGATGAGCCAAGGAGGTGAAAGAATTGTACAAGGAAAACTATAAAACATTGCTGAAAGAAATTAAAGACGTAACTAAATGGAAACACATTCCATGTTCATGCATTGAAAGACTTAATATTGTTAAGATGTCAATACCATACAAAATAATCTACAGATTCAAATCTCTGACAAAATCCCAATGATATTTTTTGCAGAAATAGAAAAGCCCATCCTAAAATTCATATGGAATATCAGAGAATCCCAATAACCCAAACAATCTTGAAAAAGAAGAACAAAGCTGTTCTCTTTCTGATTTTAAAATTTATTACAAAGGTACAATAATCAAAACAGACAACAAAAGAAAAAATAGATAAATTGGAGTTCATGAAAATGATAAAAATTTGTGCATCGAAAGACAATATCAACAGAATAAAAAGGCAACCCAGAGAATGGGAGAAAATATTTGCAAATCATATATCTGACAAGTGATTGATATCCAGAATATATAGAGAATTGAAACTCAACAACAACAGCAACAACAACAACAAAAAATCCCCAACTCAATTCAAAAATGGGCAAAGGACTTGACTAGACATTTCTCCAAAGATGACGTACAAATAATAACACATAGATTAGTTCAACATCACTAATCATTAGAGAAATGAAAATCAAAACTGCAGTGAGATACATGTCACACTCATCAGGACGGCAACTACCAAAAAGACAAAAAATAACAAGTGTCGGTGAGAATGTGGAGAGATTGGAATTCTTGTGCTCTGTTGGTGGGAATGTAAAACGGTATAGCCACTGTAGAAAACATTATGGCAGTTCCTCAAAAAATAAAAAACAGAATTACCATATGATACAGCAATTCCACTTCTGGATGTATACCCAAAAGATTGAAAGCACGTCTTGAAGAGGTATTTGCACACTCACGTTCATAGCAGCATTGTTTACAACAGCTAAACCATGAAGGCTGCCCAAGGGTCCATCAACAAAAGAACAGATAAGTAAAATGTGATACATACATACAATGAAATATTATTCAGCCTTAAAAAGAAAGGAAATGCTGACCCATGCTGCAACATGGTTAAACCGTGACGAGGATAGTATGCTGAGTGAAATAAGCCAGTCACAAAAGACAAATACTGTAAGATCTTTTACATAAGGTAGTTAGAACAGTCGAAATCATAGAGACAGACAGTAGTAGGTGGTTGCTGGGGGATGGGGAAAAGGGGAAATGGGATTTAATTTGCATAAAGTTTCAGTTTACAAAATAAAAAATGTTTTGGAGATTGGTTGCGCAACAATGTGGATGTACTGAATGCCACTGAACTATATACACACTTAAAAATGATTACAATGGTTAACTTTATACATGTATTTCACAATAATAAAAAAAAATAATAAATTAATTTAAAAAAAAGAAAGCAAGAAATGAGCTATCAACCCACCAAAAAACATGGAAGAACCTTAAACATATGTTGCTTGGTGAGAGAAGCCAGTCTGAAAATGCTGCAATACCATATGATTCCAGTTGTACATACACAACATGCGGAAAAAGACAAAGTAGAGAGACAGTAAAGAGATCGGTGGTAGCCAGAGATCTGGGGGGAGGACAAAGGATGACAAGAAGAATGCAGGGGATTCTCGGAGCAGGAGAACTTCTGTACGCTCCTGCAATGATGGATGCGCGAGGGGAGGGGAGTAGACGAGATTGGTGGCGAGCAAAGCCGGCTCCTTCCCTTCCTGCCCCACCTGACACTGCGTGTGAACAAAGGGAGCTGGGAGGCCTTTTGCAAACAGACCCGGTCCGCCTCAATCTGCTTGAACTACTGGGATTCTCTCCATATGATTGCACTTGGAAAGAAACTTTAGCATCTACATGAAATGTTTGGGAACCACTCCACTGCAAGACATGTGCTGTCCGGTTCATGCTCCACGACCCTAAGATTCCAAGGCATTAAAGCTGAGGATGCCTGGATTCCATCATTCTTTTAAGGTTCCCGTGGAGCTGCCTCTCTGGTGTTAAAAGGAGCCTGTCTGGTTGAGAGCTGCAGTGACCTGAGCGTGATGGGGCGAGCACAGGCAAAGCCTTAGGAACTTACTTAGCCATCCTGGCCTCCTGGGCCCTGCAGAGGGGCAGGCCCTAGCATCTCTTCACTCCACTATGACCTCAGCTTCCTTTTTTCCTTTCCTACAAACGATGTTTCCATTTTCCATTTCAAAGAAATCAGAGCCCTTAATAGTCCAGTGAGGTCACTTCCTACACTTTGCTGGACACAACCACATTTCCTTCCGCTTTTACTCCAAGAAGTCTGAGCGGAAGATAGAAATTGCACCGCTGCCTTCTCTCATTATCTGGAAATCACCCCAGGATCTGGTGCTTACTCAGCACATTCAGGGCCTTATTTCATCCTTCTCAACTGTGACCCCGCCCAGGCTCTCTGCTCCGTATAAAAGGCAGGCAGAGCCGCCACAGGAGCAGAGGGACTGAGACCCACCCAGACTCAGAAATCTCCCAGTCTCAGGCTGAAGTTTGTCCCTCGTCCTCCAGCATGAAGGTCTCCGCAGCGCTCCTGGGCCTGCTGCTGGCAGCAGCCACCTTCAGCCCGCAGGGCCTTGCTCAGCCAGGTGAAGACCCTCCTTCCCTAAGGGCTAACACTGTAACTACCACAGGTACTCGCATCCCAGCACAAGCCATCCCGGCCTTGCTGCGTAGGCTGCATTTTACAGGTGGAGAAAGGGAGACCAAGAGAGGGGTTAAGAAGAGCCATTATGTCACAGCTAGTCAGGGCCAGAGCCAGAACCAAGGGCCCAGGCCACTGGGGCCAGGCCCCACGAACCTTCCTGACCCCAGCTCTGGGCAAGGAAGTAGTACAGGCCTCAGGTGGTTCTGGGAAGTGGAGGACACCTCGCTGTGCACGTGAAGGACATTGCCCGCAGTAGTGGAGAGGAAGGGACCTCTGCTTGTAGTTTCAAGTTTTGGTCATGGTCCAGTGTAGCTTCTAGAATAGTGGCGGCATCAGGAGGATAAGGCCCCAGAGGACTCTCAGCACATGACATAAGTTAGCTCTGAATCTCATGGGGAAAAACGGCTGGGAAGCAAGGCCTTAGAACTTATTTTCCCAGTGTCAGAAGTCTGGGGTTAGTAGACAAGTATTAGCCTCGTCAATCAGGATTGTTCCATACCCTGTCAACAGTGAGGGGCCCCATAATTCAACAGAGGGAACCGATGCACAGGTAATGTTTAATCTCTGGGATCTGGACTGAGGCAGTGAACTTGGGATGGTGATACCTAGGTCTTCTCCTACCTTCTCCTCCTCCTCTTGCAAATGCACCTTTACAGTGTACCCTAACTGTCGCGTTCTTTGCAAAATTTCTTTCAGATGCCGTTTCCATTCCCATCACCTGCTGCTTTAATATGGTCAGTAGAAAAATCTCCATCCAGAGGCTGGAGAGCTACACCACGGTCACCAACATCAAGTGTCCCCGAGAAGCTGTGATGTGAGTGGATGATCCTGGAGTCACCCCAGTCAAAAGTTCTGAGGGACAAGGGAGGGAGGACTCATATCCAAATCAGTCAGATGAGGATGTACCATTGACCCAAAGGGCCCCTTTACCCCAGAGAGAAAGTCAGCCCACGAGAAGGAGTCCATGGTCACTCCAGGCTCCCCTTCCAGGTGCTTGGTGAGATTGTCCCAGTACCTTGAGCCAGAGCCTAGAGGGCTTCACCTGGACAGCAAGAGCAGAGCTTTTTCCTGAGGCCTCTAGCTGCCAGCCTTGATCTCCCTCCTCTCCTGGCCCCAGACCCTGCTCCCAGGGAGAGAGAGCTGATCCAGTCTAGGGGCTAACCAGCTACCCCCTGGGTAGGGTCCTAAAGGCAGTCCATCTCACTGTGCCCCTCTCCCCACAGCTTCAAGACCAAACTGGGCAAGGAGGTCTGTGCCAACCCCAAGGAGAAGTGGGTCCAGGATTCCGTGAGGCGTCTGGACCAAAAGTCCCAAACCCCAAAGCCGTGAACCTTCTTCACACCTGGACTGAGAGAGCGAGCCTGAAGAAAACCTTACTTATTTTCCCCCAACCTTCCCCAGATGCAGTGTGACCTTATTTTATTATAATTTCCAAACAGAGGCATTTTGTTTAATAATTTAATGCACAATATTTCTTAAATAATATTTAATGATATTTAAGATAGTGATGCTTTGACTTTATCTGCCATAAATCCTAATGGATATAGAATAAAAAATCCTGGTGATGTGGATGTGTGTATTTTTTTTCTTTCTGTGAGCTCAATTAAGTTCATGGCAAAATGTCATTGTTCTCCTTCCTACCTGCCGGTAGCATTGTGAGGTCCTTGCACGGATCGTCTTGGTGAAACACCTCTGTATTCTCAGGGAATCGGTGCTCCTTCAAGTCAAATGTGTGCTCCGTGTTGCTGTTGTTGAACTTAATGTTACAGTATACTATTATGTAATTTTCAAAGGAAAAAATACACATAATTTTAAACCACTTAGTCTTATTTTTCATGGGGTAACATTTAGCTGGGAGGGAGGAAATGGCAGCAGCGGGTGGCAGTCTGGGGCATACAGAGGCAGCCTCCAGGAATGCTTTTTGGTGGGGCTACCCTCGATCCAAGGTTCAGGTAGAACTTGGCAGGACCCAAACAGGATGTTCCAGCTCTTTGGCTCCAGTCCCTAACTTCACCAGCCCTTATTCATTGGGCTCTCACTTCCTCTTTCTCACATACCTAGCTTTGCCCAAAGCCTCTCTCCTGATTTCTTGCAACAGACTTCAAAATTTCTCCATAACCCCAGGTTTTCTCCATCCAAGTTAAGTCTCAAACCCAATGCAATACCCCAGGAGTGAACCTGGACATAAGAGGAAACTTGGTGTCACTAGTTCAGGTGCACTCAGGGCTTTGTTTGAAGGTGAGTGTCCAACACGACTGTTCTGGAAGGACGGGTGTGTGATAGACGGCAAAGGGAGAGGTTCTCCAGAGCTGCTGCAAGAGGGAAAGGAGATGAAGACTCAGATTGTTGATTTTAAGCATTTTCTTTTAATATATGCATTTAATTTCATGAGTCTTTTAAATACAGCTTTTGCTGTATCCCATTAATTTTAATATGACACATTTTATCATAATTTATTTCAAAATATATTCTAATTTCTATTGTGAATTCTTCTTTAATCTATGGGTTTATTTAGATGAACATGGCTAAATTTTTAAGCTTTGAGATATTAAAAAATCAATACTTTTGTTATTGGTGTTAATTCAATTCCACGGTGGTTAAAGGACACATTCTATATGTTTTCAAACCTTTTATATTTGTTGAGACTTGCTTTATAGTCCAGCATATAGTCAATTTGATAAATGTTTTATGTTTATTTGAAAAAAATGTATGTTCTGAAGTCGCTGGGTACTTTTACTAGGTAAATTTTATTCGTAGGGTTGTTCTAATCTAACGACATTTTCAGAAAAGACATAAGCTGATTCAATTTGTTACCAGCATAACAATATTTTGCTATGAGAAAAATCTAAAGGCTTAACGGAAATTATCCTAATGGGAACACAGATCTTTAGGAAGTGAAGAAGACTATCATAAATGCTCAGGAACAAGGCAAGAATGTCCAGTATCCCCCATTTCTTGTCAACATTGTTCTCAAAGTTCTAGTCACTGCAATAAAATGAGAAAAAAGAAAGAGACATAAAAATTAAAAAGAAAGAGCTTAAAATGTCACACACAGAGGGCACGATTATATACACACAGAAAACATAAGAAAGTCTATGAAAACTACCAGAACTAATAAATGAGTTTCTCAAGATCCCAGGAATATAAGCTAATTTACAAAAATTAGTTGAATTCCTATACATTAATGAAAAAAAATTGGAAAATTAAATTTTTAAAATTTCATCTATTATATCATCAAAAAATGTAAAATATTCAAGAATAGAAGAACGGAATATGTGTAAGAACTCTCTGCTGAAAAATACAGCACATGCCTGAGAGATAATAAAGAAGAACCTAAATAAATGGAGTGCTACAGGCCACATTTACAGAGTAGAGGACTCAATAATGTTAAGATCAATTTAGTATGAAGAATCAATGCAATCCCAATTAAAACCCCACATTCTTTTTTATGTAGAAATTTATATGGACATATAAAGGACATAGAATAGCCAAAACAATCTTGAAAAAAAACTAAGTTGAAGGATGCACACTACCAGATTTGATTTTAAAACTTACGATAAGACAACAATAATTAGAATAGTGTAATGTTCGTATAAGGATAGACAAACAGATCAATAGAACAAAGTAGAGAGTTCAGAAATATATATATATGTGTATCTAACTATACATAGATAGACTAGATAGATAGATCTGTATTTGTTAAACTTCTTCCAAGAAATAAAATGAAAAGTGGAGGTGGGGTGCGAGAGAGATGGATTCCTTATAAGGAATTGGCTCATACAGTTATAGAGGCTGACTTGTCCCAAAATCTTCAGGGTGAGTCAGCAAGCTGGGGACTGGCAGGAGAACCAATGGCACAGTTCCAGTCCAAATCCAAAGGCCAGAGAACCATGAGAGCTGACAGTGTAGCTCTGGTTCAAAGGACAGCAGGCTGGAGACCTAGGAAGAGCCAGTGTTCAGTTCCGGTTGAAAGGCAGGAAAAAAACTGTTTTCCCAGTCCGAGGGAAGCAAGCAAAAGAGTTCTCTCTTACTCAGAGGAAGGTCAGTCTTTTTGTTCAATTAAAGGCTTTAACTGGTTGGATGAGGCTGCTCCACTTTAGGGAACACCATCTGCTTTACTCGGTCTACCAACTTAGATGTTAATCTCATCCAAAAACACCCTCACAGAAGCACCCAGAATAATGTTTGACCAAATATCTGGGCACCCCAAGGCCTGGTCAAGTTGACTAATAAAATTAATCATCACTACACACACACACACACACACACACACACAAACACACACACACACATTGATTTGACTTTTGAGAAAGTGGCCAATATAATGCAGAAATAAAAAGTCTTCTAAATAAATGATGCTGGAGCAGCCATATATCTGTATGGAAAAAATAACCTCTCCCCTACCTCAAACTATAGACAAAAAATAATTTAAGATGGATCATAGACATAAATACGAAGCTAAAGCTAGAAAACACCTAGGAGAAAACATACAAGAATACCTTTATAACCTGGGGTAGAAAATGGTTTTTTAAACAAAACATAGAACATATAACCATAAAAGAAAAGCTATGTAATAAATTAGACTTTACGAAAATGGAAAATAACTATTTATCAGAAGGTAATGTTAAGAAAGTAAAAAGACAAGCTAAAGACTAAGAGAAAATAAATCATATTACATAGAAAAATACCTTAATCCAGACTATATAAAGAATTCTTAAAAATTAATAAAAAAAGAAAAACAACCTGATTAAAAATAGGCTCAAAAAATGGAACAGCCATTTCATATTTTCACAAGAAAATATCCAAACAACAAATAAACATATAAAAAGTAGCTTAATATCATAAGTAATCAAGAAAATGCAATTGAATGCAAAATAAAATAGTACTACAAACCCACCAAAATGGCTAAAATATAAAGATTGATAATACCAAATACTGGTGGGAATGTAGAGTAGAGCAAATGAAGACCTTATACATTGCTAGGAAGTTTGGGAAACTGTTTAGCAGTTTGTCATAAAATGAAATATGCTTATCCAATGACTCAGAAATTCTACTCTTAAGTAAATATTTAAGATAAATGAGTCCATGTATGCCCAAAAAGATTTGAACAAGAATGCTCATAGCCAACTCTATTCATAATAGCTCAAAACTGGAAGCATCCCATGGTCTAGGGGAATGGATATACAAACAGTGGTGTATTCATAAAATGGAATATTACCTAGAAATAAACAGAACAAACTACTGGCATATATATATACACATATATTTAATATTACACTGAGCACAAGACTTTGGACACAAAAGATTGCATGCCATATGATTCCATTTATATGAACTTCAAGACTCGGCAGTCAATGTAGACAGAAGTCAAAATAGTGATTACCTCCAGAAGATAGAGCATTGGTTAAGAAAGAACACAAGAGAACTGCTAGCGTCAATCTTGATGTCAGTGGTGGTTACATGTTGCATACAGAGATTAAAAAGTTAATCAAGCTGTACCTGTAAGATTTGTGAATCTTATTATATGTGTAATACATAAATACATTAAAATAAATCTGAAAGTATGTTTTAATAGCCTGAAACTATTCACACTGTTGATCTCGCAAGCCCACTTCCATGTCTATGAAGTAAACAATGATGCTGATAGAGATTTCTTACATGCTCCATGGCTTCATTTAGAATCCCAGCAAAACAGACCAAATGCCCAATAGCACGGTATGGTCTAGGTAAGTTATCATGCTTCCATATAATAGAAGACTACCCACCCATTAACAAATTAAGTTGTTGAAAGATATAAAATAACTTTTGGCAATGTTTGGCTTAGCATCAACTAACAAATGGAGACTAATCTGTATCTAGCAAAACCCCTAGTGTTATCACATGAAAAATAAAGAAAAAGAACAAAAAAATGTTTTCCTGGGGTTCTGTCTCAATGCTGAGTGTAAAAATTGTTTTATAATATTTGTATGCTTTTTTAAGACAGATTTCCCAAGTATTCTAAGTCATCATATGTTATTTTTAAAAATACAAAAATGTTTCTGAAAATGCTGCCCTAACAGAAAAGCTTCCGTTTCTTTGCTCATTCTCAGTACCAATGTGTGCCAAATATAAGGTTGTTCCTGTCGGCATTTTCCATTTGGTCCTGGGAAAGAGCAGCTCCAGGCAATCATCCTGGAAGTTTCCCAAAGTGAAAGGGCAGCAGAAGCTAGGAATTATATGAAATCATATCAAACATTTTCTCTGACCACAATGGAGTAAAACTAGAAATCAATAACAAGAGGAACCTTGGAAAATATATTACACAAACACATGGAAATTAAACAGTATGCTCCTGAATGACCAGTGGGTCAATGAAGAGATTAAGAAGGAAATTTTAAAATTTCTCAAAACAAATGAATATGAAAGTACAACATATCAAAACCTATGGGATATAGAAAAGCAGTATTAAAAGAAAAGTTTATATAATAATTGCTTACATCAAAAAAAGTAGAAAAATTCAAATAAACAACCTAACAATGCATCTCAAAGAACTAGAAAAACAAGGGAAAACCAAATCCAAATTAGTAGAAGAAAAGAAATAATAAATATTAGGGCAGAAATAAATGAAATCTAAACAAAATAAAAATACACAAGATCAAAGAAACCAAAACAATTTTTTTAAAGATAAACAGTGTAGACACACGTTTAGCCAACTAACAAAAAAGAGAGAGGACCCAAATAAATAAAACCAGAGATGAAAAAGGAGACATTACAGCTGATACTGCAGAAACCCAAAGGATGATCAGAGACTACTCTGAGCAACTGCCAACAAATTGGAAAACCTACAAGATGTGGATAAATTCCTAGACACATACATCCTGCCAAGATTGAACCAGGAAGAAATCCAAAACCTCAGTAAACCAGTAACAAGTGAACGCCCTAGATAGAAGCAGTAATAAAAAGTCTCCCATCAAAGAACAGCCCAGGACCTGATGATGGCTTCACTGCTGAATTCTACCAAGCACTCAAAGAACAACTAACACCATTCTTACTTACTTACACTATTCCAAAAAATCAAGGAGGAGAGGATACTCCCAAACTCATTCTAGGAGGCCTGTATCACTCTGATACCAAAACCATACAGAGCACTATACACAACAGCCAAGATAAAGAATTTACTTAAGTGTCCACCAAGAGATGAGTGGATAAAGAAATGGTGGTACATACGCACAATGGAATATTATATAGCCACAAAAAGAATGAAATTCTGCCATTTGCAACAACATGGGTGGAACTGGAGGACATTATGTTAAGAGAAATAATCCAAGCACAGAAAGACAAATCTCGCATGTTCTCATTCATATGTGGGAACTAAATATTAAAAATGATTGATCTCATGGAGACAGAGAGTAGGATGACAGTTACTAGAGGCTGGGAAGGGTAGCGAGTAGTGGGAGGTAAAGAGAGGATGGTTAACGGGTGCAAACAATATTTAGTTAGATAGAATGAACAATATTTGATAGTACAACAAAGTGACCATAATCAACAATAAGTTAGGAGATACTTTAACAAAAAGAGTGGAATTGGAATGTTCCAATAAACACAAAGCAATGCTAAATGCCTGAGGCGATGGATACCCCAATTACTCTGTTTGATGAATGCACATTGCATACTCGCATCAAAACATCACATGTACCCTATAAAGCTGTACAACTATTATGTACCCATAATAATTAAAAAATTTCAAAATGATGTAAGATATTGCTTCACAAAAAAGAAGCAGCTAGAAATTGTAAACACTAAAATTGGTGATGCAACAACTGGTGAGATGCCAAGTCCCTCTGGATAGGGAGCTGGTCCACCTCAATTTCCCTGGGACAAAGCTGGTTCATTCCAGTCTGGTTTGCAAGATAAAGTAGGTATATGATAGTCCTCCCAGAGAGGAATGCCCCGTGGCCTCTTAGATCCCTCGGATCATTGGTAAGTGCTCATTTTTGACGTGAGCTGGTCCAGAGAATGCCAGAAAGAGGTCTGGGTTTCCTAAAGTAGAAGTAGTAAGGCTTTCCCTGAAAGGTCACCAACCATTCATTTTCAGAGTAGCATTTGGTCCCCTACGAAGTCTGTGTGGCCTGGGAAGTCTTCATGGACAACACACGATTTAAACAAAGTCTTAGATGACTCCTGTTTGGATGAAATGGAAAGAGGAATATTTCAGTGGATGGGATGTTATAAGCAAGGACAGAGACAGGAGTGAAAGTGGTATGAACAAAGAAGTAAGGAAGTGGTCTTGCAATGTTTTCGTGGGAGATGCATGCAACGGTTCCCCTCCCCCCCCCGACCGCCCACGTCCCAGTAACAGTCTCCTGATCCTCTGCAGGCTTGCCTTTCTCTGGAGCGACCCAGTCTTGGGGGCTGAGAGTGCTCATGAGTGCTAGCTCCCTACATTTTCAGTAGCCCCTCCAGCAGGCAGACACATGTTCTATAAAATGGAAAGATTGCACCAGGCCGATACTCCTTGGAGCCTTAAAGAGTGAGATGAGATGGACAGGGAGAAGTATAGATACCAGGTGCCCCAGCTCTGCTTCCAGGAGCAGTTTTAATCCATTATACACCAGGACTTCCCAATAAGTCACTCCTTGAGAATAGACTTTAACAGATAAACAAACCTCTGAAAACCACAACGTGGCATAAACTAGCCAATTCTATGACGTTACTATCTAAGATGGTGGACACCAAGTTTGCCCACTGCTGTGTAGACGGATTGCAGGATGCTTGAGTGCTAAGATTCTACAACAACATAATGATTCTAAGCTCACAGGACTCTCTAGATTTCGGAGACTTCTGTTATATAAAGATCACTGGGCTGGAAAACAGCTAGCTGAACTTCTGCTGTAGACATAACTGCATAACTGATATAGGGCCTTCATAAACTCCCACTCCGATGAACCGGGGTGGATTGTCAGGTCTCCACTGAACACCATCCATTCAGAGTCATCGTCAAATGATCCCAGAAAGTCTCAGTATTTCTTTCCCTGGTACAGCGTCACCCTGGTTTATGGCAGCAGTTCCTCCGGGGAAGGCATGAGGGACGATTTACAGTCTAAGACCTATGGGTTGCCACATTTAGCAAAAATATTGCAAGGGGCATATCTATACTAAAAAAATCACTCCCTGTTTATCTGAAATTCAGATTTAACTAAGTGTCCTGTATTTAATCTGGCAACCCAGCTTTGCTGGGCCCTTCCTCACAGAGATCTGGCCTCCCCATCCATCAAGGGACCCCAAGTCGATGAACTGGCCTAGACCTGACAACTGGGCAAGAGACATGAGTTCTGCAGGGGCTCACACTATGTTTCTGCCCACTAGAATTTTCTGCCTAAGTCATGCATCACTTTAATAAGCATCCCGTCTAGTTCATTTCTAGAGATTCTGTAATCATTGCCACAGATCCCTGCCAATCAAAGCACTCTGATTACCTCTCTAGCCCTGTGGTTTCTTGGGGTAATTGTGCCCACGTGTCTCTGGTGTTTAATAAGCACCAACACCCGGCTTCTGCCATCCCTGGATTCTGTTCCTCCCAGTGAGACCAGCAAATCCAGTTCCACGACAGCAGTGGTTCTCCAAGAATGGTCCCAGACCAGCAGCGTCAGTATCACCTGAGCACTTGTCAGAAATGCAAATTATCGCCATTGTGCCAAGCACTTTCCATACTTTTTCTTATTGCCTCTCCCAACATCACATGAGGTAGTCATCAGCAATCTGTTTCCTCTTAGAGGCGCAGAGAGGTAAGCAGCTTGCTCCAAATCACATAACCAGTAAATGGTGGACATAGGACTTGAACCCACGTCTGGCTGACTCCAGAACCCAGGTTTCTATGTAAATTTAAGTCCTGAAGCAGAGGAAAGGATGAGGGGGTTTTTATAGCTGGGAGGATTTGAGTGTCCCCTCACCTGCTCAATTTCCAGGAAAGTTTGGGGTGTAATGTAGGAGTGGATGTTAAAGGTGTTAAAAGGAGGAGAATACTGGCTAGACTGACAAGATCTCAAAGGGAAAGGACTCTAATAAACTCAATTAGAAACGAAAAAGGAGAGGTCACAACAGACACCACAGAAATACAAAACATTATCTTGGATTACTATAAAAATCTATATGCTCAAAAACTACATAACGAGGAGGAAATGGACAGATTCCTGGAAACATAGAACCTTCCTAAGTTCACCCAGGAGGTAACAGAATTCCTAAACAGACCAATCTCAAGCTCAGAAATTGGAGCAGTGCTTTGGGATTTTTGAGAAAGGCCAACCTTACTGGAGGTAGGTGATATCTCATTGCAGTTTTGATTTTGGATTTCCATAATGATTAGAGATGTTGAGCATTTTTTTTTACATGTTCACTGGCCATTATTCTCTCTTCTTTTGAAAAGTTTCTGTTCATCTCCTTTGCCCATTTGTTAATGAGGTTGTTTGATTTTTTTCTTGTTGATCTTTTTGAGTTCTAGATAGATTCTTTTTCTTAGCCCTTTATGGGATGTCTAGAGAGTAAACATTTTCTCCCACTATGTAGGTTGTCTATTTGCTCTAATGACAGCTTCCTTGGCTGTACAAAAGCTTTTTAATTTGATCAGGTGCCATTTATTTATTTATGTTGCTGCTGTCATTGCTTTGGGGGTCTTCTTCATAAATTCTTTGCCTAGACCAATGTCTGAAAGGGTCTTCCCAACATTTTATTCCACAATTCTTAAGGTTTCATGCCTTAGGTTTAAGTCTGTTATCCATCTTGGATTCATTTTTGTAAGAGGTGAGAGGTGGGAATCAGTTTCAGTCTTCTGCATGTAGCTATCCAATCTTCCCAGCACCATTTATTGAAAAGGAATTCTTTTCTGCAGTGTATATTTTTGTCTGCCTTTTTTTTTTTTTTTTTTTTTTGAGACAGAGTCTCACTGTGTTTCCGGGCTAGAGTGCCGTGGTGTCAGCCTGGCTCACAGAAACCTCAAACTCCCGGGCTCAAGTGATCCTTCTGCCTCAGCCTCCCAAGTATCTGGGACTGCAGGCATGAACCACCATGCCCGGCTAATTTTTTCTATATATATTTAATTGTTCAATTAATTTATTTTTATTATTTGTAGAGACAGGGTCTCGCTCTTGCTCAGGCTGGTTTCGGACTCCTGACCTTGAGCAATCCACCTGCCTCAGCCTCCCAGAGTGCTAGGATTATAGCAGTGAGCCACCGCACCCGGCCTTTGTCTGCTTTTTAAGAGATTAGATGATAATGTGTGAATGGTTTCACCTCTGGATTCTCAGTCCCGTTCCAGCGGT
Source organism: Lepilemur ruficaudatus (assembly GCA_963574885.1). Lineage (NCBI taxonomy): Eukaryota > Metazoa > Chordata > Mammalia > Primates > Lepilemuridae > Lepilemur > Lepilemur ruficaudatus. The sequence goes on from CAUYRT010046811.1 coordinate 73,260, forward strand.
CTATGTCTCTATTTTTCTGCTAGTATTATGCTCTTTTGATTACTATATCCTTGTAGTACAGCTTGAAGACTGGTAGACTCCCAGAGTGTTAATTTTGCTTAAGATTGCTTTGGCTATGTAAGATCTTCTCTGGTTCCATACACAGCATAGAATTATTTTTTAAAGATCTCTAAAGAATGATGATGATACTTTGATAGGGATTGTGTTAACTCTGTAGATCACTTTAGGTAGTATGGACATTTTAACAATGTTGATTCTACCAAGCCATGAGAAGGTAAATTTTTACATCTTTTTACATCTTCTATGATTTCTTTTCTTAATGTTCTGTAGTTTTGCAGGTATATGTCTCTCACCTCTTTCATTATATATATACGTAGATATTCGATTGTCTTTGAGGCTGTTGTAAAAGGTATTGGATTTTTTGTTTGAATTTTGGCTTGACTGTTATTTGTGTGTAAGAATGCCTCTGACTTCTGTGTATTAATTTTGTATCCCGTGACTTTACTGAATTCCTTTATCAATTCAAGGAGTCTCTTGGCTGAATCATTCGGGTTTTCTAGATATAATATCATATCATCAGCAAAGAGTGAGAGTTTGATCTCTTCTGCCCCTATTTGGATTCCCTTAATTCCACTCTCCTGTCTAAGTCTAGCAAGGACTTCCAGAACTATGTTGAAAAGAACGGGGATAGTGGGCATCCTTGTCTGGTTTCAGACCTAAGTGGGAATGGTTTCAATTTTTCTCCATTCAGAATGATATTGGCTGTGGGTTTATCATAAATAGCCTTGACAATTTTAAGGTATGTCTTATCTATGCCTATTTCACTCGGAGTTTTTATTTTAAAGATGTGCTGGACTTTGTCCAATGCTTTTTCTGCATCAATTGAGAGAATCACATGGTCTTTGTTCCTGCTGTTATTTATGAGGTGAATTGTGTTTATAGATTTCTCTATGTTGAACAAGCTTGCATTTCTGGTATAAAGCCCACCTGGTAATGTGAGTTACATTTTTGCCATGCTGTTGGATTTGATTTGTTAAAATTTTGTTGAGGGTTTTTCCATGAATATTCATGAGGGGTAGGTAAGTGGTTTTATTTTTGTTGTGCCCTTTTCTGGTTTTGATATCAAAGTGATTTTGGCTTTATAGGATAAGTTAGGGAGGATACTATCTTCCTCAATATTATGGAATAATTTCTGTAGTACAGGTATCAGTTCTTTGAATGTTTGTTAGAACTCAGAAGTATAACCATCTGTTTTGGGATTTTTCCTTTTTGAAAGGTTTTAAATTACTGCTACAATTAATGTGTTTTATATTCATCTATTCAGGAATTCTATTTCCACCTGAGTGAACTTAAAGAGCTTATGTTTCCAGAAATTTGCCCATGTTCACACATTATGTAGTTATTGGGCATAAACCTTTTTATAGTATTCAAAGGTAATATTTTGTATTTCCGTGGTGTCTGTGACCTCTCCTTTTTCATTTCTAATTGAGTTTATTAGAGTCCTTTCCCTTCAAGTTTTTGTCGATGAGGCAAGAGGGCTCTCCATTTTGTTGATTTTTTTGAAAAACCATCTCTTGGTTTTGTTGATCTTCCATATACTTCTTTTGTTCTCAATTTCACTTATTTGTGCTTTGATCTTAGTTATTTCTTTTCTTCTGCTATGTTTGGAGTTGATTTGCTCTTCCTTTTAAAATTCTTTGAGACTGTTTGTTAGATTGTTGGTATTTTAGCTTACTGCTTTTTTGGATGTGAGAATTTAAAGCTATTAGTTTTCCTCTCAGGGATTCTTTTGCTTAATCCCACAGATTTTGACAAGTGTGTCCCCAATATCATTAAGTCAAAGAATGTTTTGATATCTCTCTTTATTTTCTTTTCAACAATAGTCATTCAACAATAAATAGTCATTCATTCAACAATAAATTAATTTCCATGATTTTGTGAAGTGGTGTGTATTTCTTTAGAAATTGAACTCTAATTTTATACCATTATGGTCTGAGATATACATGGTATTATTTCTATTTCTTTTGCATTTGTTCAGGTCTGATTTGTGATCTAGTATGGGATCAATTTTGGAGAAAGTTTCATGAGCTGATGAGAAGAATGTATATTCAGTCTTACTTGGGTAGAAAAGTTTGCTTAGGTCTGTCAGTCCCTTTTGTTCTAGAACTCTGTTTAAGTCCATTATTTCTCTGCCTATTTTTTGTGTAGAAGATCTGTCCAGTTCATTCAGTGAGGTGTTGAATTTTCTGGCTATTGTGACATTATTGTTTATCATGCCATTTAGATCAGATAGGGTTTGCTTTATGTATCTGCGTGCTCCTGATTGGAGAGCATAAATATTAAGAATTGTTAAGTCTTGTATCTTCCTTTCACCATTATATAGTGGCTGGTTTGTCCTTTGTTGCATTTGCTATTTATGATATCTGAAATAAAGAGCTACCCCCACTTTCATGTCCCTGATGATTAGAGATGTTGAGCATTTTTTTAATATGTTTTTTGGACATTGTTCTGTCTTCTTTGGAAAAGTTTCTGTTCCTGTTCTTTGCTGATTTTGCTTATTTGTTTGATTTTTTTTCTTGCTGATTTTCCTGAGTTCTAAACAGTTTCTAGCTTTCAGCTCTTTCTCAGATGTGTAGCTTGCAAAAATGTTCTACCATTCTGTAACTTGTCTGTTTGTCTTGTGATAGTTTCTTTGGCTGTGCAGAAGCTTTTTAATTTCATCAGTTCCCATTTATTTATTTTTCTGGATACTGTGATTGCCTTTGGGGTCTTCTTCATACATTCTTTGTATAGGCCAATGTCTAGAAGAGTATTTCCAACATTTTCCTCCAGGATTCTAATTCCCCTAAGGGAATTCCCAGGATTCATTTTCCCCTACGGTTCAAGTCGATTACACAATGTGAGTTGATTTTTGTGAGAGGTGAAAGGTATGGATCCTGTTTCAGTCCTCTACATGAGGCTACCCAGTTTTCTCAGCACCATTTATAGAATAAGGATTCTTTCCCCCAGTGTACGTTTTTGTCAGCTTTGTCAAACATTAGACGGCTATATGAGAATGGTTTTATATCTGGGTTCTCTGTTCTACTGGTCAGAGTACCTGTTTTTGTGCCAGTCACCCAGCTGTTTTAATTACTATAGCCTTGTACTATAGTTTCAAGTATGGCAAATTGACACCTTCCATATTGTTTTTATTGCCTAGGATTACTTTTGCTATACAGGGTCTTCTCTTGTTCCATACAAAGCATACAATTATTTTTTCTATATCTGTAAAAAATGATGATGGTGTTTAATAGGTATTGCATTGATTCTGTACATCACTTTGGGTAGTATACACACTTTAACAATCTTGATTATGTGGACCGACAAGCATGGTATCTTCCACCTGTTTACATCCTCTTCTATGTCCTTTCTCAATGTTTCATAGTTCTCCTAGTAGAGGTCTTTTATCTCCCCAGTTAAATATATTCCTAGGTACTTTATTTTGTTTCTTGCTACTTTGAAAGGAATTGAGTCTTTGATTTGGTTCTCACTTTGCTGTTGGCGTACATGAATACCTCTGATTGGTGGGTGTTGATTTTGTATCCTGAGACTTTACTGAAATTATTTATCAATTCACACAGTCTCTTGGTTGAATACTTGGAGTTCTCTAGATACACTATCATTACATCAGCAAAGACCAAAAGTTTGATTTCTTCTGCCCCATTTGCATTCCCTTAATTCCACTCTCTTATCTCATTGTTAAAGCAAGGACTTCCAGCAATATTTTGATTAGAGGTGGAGGTGGGGGGCAAACTTCCTTTGTTCCATCTCTAGGTGGGAATGGTTTAAATTTTTCCCCATTCAGTGTGCTGTTGACTGTGGCTTTGTTATATAGGCATGTAACATTTTTAGGTAACTACAATGGATGGGTGTTGAATTTCATAAACTGATTTTTCTGCATGTATTGAGAGGAGCATATACTCTCACCTTATTCTTCTAATTATGTAGCAATGTACATTTACAGATTTGGTATACTTAACCACTCATGAATCACAATAATGTAGACAAACTAGCCATATGATGACTTGCTTAGAAGTATGCTTCACTATTCCAGGCAAGCAGTGTGGAAAGGTTGCTGTCTGAAAAGCTAAGAATAAGCAGGTATTCTACACGTACACTGAAAACATTAAGGGCAAAATGTTTCATATCAGAATGCTTACATTCCAACAGAAGGAGTTACACCATTGCTGATGGACATGACGTTATTACCTACAGGAGGGACCATGGGAAACATTTATCTTCCCTTAGAGAAGGAAGCAAGAAAGTGTTTGGAATAGGCCCTTCCTTTGCTCCGAGAACTGAAGCAGTCTGCAAGGCTCCTGTCAAACAGACCCAACAGATGGTACAACACTCCGTACCAGGTAGGTAATGAAAAGCCGTGCAGGAAATCTATATGGAAAGCCCTACATTAACTGAAAGGGGTCACACAGTGGCTTGTCATAAGTTGGTGAAGTGAGCAGACCGACAAATTTATGTAAAGAAGAAGCGGTGACCTCACGAAGGATTTTCCTACAGAAAGGCTTCGATTCACGGAGCGAAAGCGGCTAGACAGTGTGCGGACTGTAGGTTTGCTTAGCTGTGGAAACGGAGGCAGTGAAAGGTTTCCAGGCTAACGCAACCTAAGGAGAAGGAGTGAAGTTACTTCTTAGAAAGAGGGTAAACGAGAGCCAGAAAGTAGTTCCGTACGGAAACGCTTCCATTCCCTCAGAGAAAGCAGCTGTACGTTGGGAGGCTTAGCAGCACGCTCACCCCTGAGGAGGGAGGAAGGGTGTGCAGTTTCCTCCCGACACACCTAAACGTAAGAGGGCATCTCGTAGCAAGTGGTAAGCCTAGCCAGAGGCAGTTTACTCTGCCAAGGCTTACGTTCATGGAGAGAGAACAACGGCTAGACAACGGCTCGCCCATGAGGCTTGCTTCTCTCTGAGAACCGAAGCAGTGTGGAGAGCTCCCTGATTTAGCACACCTATGAGACAATGAGGTATTTCATTTGAAATAGGTAGCGAACAGCCACAAAGGACTTACACGTTGAAACGCCCGAATTCCCTGGAAGAAACGACGTAGGGAGTTTGTTGACTAGAGCTCGGGTTCACTGTGACATCCGAAGCAGTGTAGGTACAGTGTCCCGTCTAAGG
>CAUYRT010046812.1:0-18501 GCA_963574885.1 Lepilemur ruficaudatus
TCTCTTTTTTCCTTAGCAGAATACACCCCTCCAATAAAACCCAATCTCTTCCTTTCGCAAACTATCAGCTAGAAAATGTCTCTTCACCACAAAGTGAGAAATAAAATCAAATGCCCTGCCTTATGTTTTGTTTAGGAATTTGTATGGCCATTTTCAAACCAAATGTCCTGAGACTCTTTGGATAGAGAGCTGGCAAGGAAGCCGACATCTTTAAATGAAGAAATGGAACGTTGGGGAGGTCAGGGGACCTTTCCGAGTCAGACCGCTGTCAAGACAGACGTTCATGTTATCAGCCATGTCAATTCAATGCCTTACCAAAAAGTCCTGTGGAAAAGGGGTCAGTTTATAAAATCAAATGATACCGTGTTCGTGGCAAACCATTAAGCCCCCTGGCCAGTATGTGTTGGATGTCTGCGCTGTGCAAGGCTTTCTGGGGCTCCACGCTGGATGTTAATTAAAATAAGTATATTGGGGGAAATTGTACTGCATGTAAATTATATATCAATTATCCTGACTAATTAAAAAGAAAGAAAGGAAAAAATCTAATAATAGTTGCTGATTTTCTGTCCCTAACAAAGCCTGTCTGCAGTGTCTGTTTGCCTGCCGCACAGGGTGCTGGAAGTCATGCCTCTACATGGGCCATTGCTCTTTGTCACGCCCATGACTGCCCTCATACCACTGTTCCTCCTCGTGGGAACACCTTCCCCATCCGTCTCTGCCTACCCAACTCTCAGCTCCTGAGGGGCCCTGGTCAAAGGCCACCTACTCTCAGAAGGCTTTCTTGAGTCTCTTTAGTCTAAGTGAATTCGCCTCTCTGCCGTCGCCATCCTTCATACATGTTAATGCTGGTGGGAAACATTTTTTTGTCTCATGTGTATTTCTTGTTTTCATCATTTCATTATTTTTTAGTTGTTTAGACACGTAAATATAAAATACTTACACATTTTAGTTTGCTATTTTAGTTAATAGGACTTGGCAAAGTGTAGCGGTAGGTAGTAGATAAAGTTTGCTGAATTCGATTTTGAATGGATCCTACATCTGTTTTACTGTGTTGAATAGTTGAAAGAAAATAGCCATAAAATAGCTGTTGGTGAGGCCTGAGTGAGAAACGATCATGTAAGTCTCCATCTTTCCTATTTATTTTCTGTCCTTTTGTAGCTTCTGTCTGCCTACCTCTCCCTGTGAACAAGTGCACGCCCATCTTGTTTGAGGAAGATAATGGATTATTATTAGAACGATAAGAAATGATGTCACCGTTTAGGTTTAAGTCTGATTCTAGAAAGTACCAGGTACATGAAATGTCAGAGAGAAAAAAAGTCTATAATTTATTCAAGTCCTGATGAAATTGAATAATGAAGTACATAGGTGTATTCTGTAAGTAGTTACCCTGTGCACATTATTGAATTACTATTTAATTTGAAAGAATGTATGTATCCCTTTGAATGAAGGAAGAGGTAAGAACAACAGAAAGATAAGAAAAAGAACCATTTAAGAGAAAGAAGAAAGCTTGCAAGTACTTGCCTGAAGAAGTGAAATCTAAGGAGTCATTAAAAAAACTATTAATGCAATTAATAAAATGCCATACATTTGCATAGAGCTTTAAAGTGTATAATATTTTTTTACATGTATTATCTCATTAGACCTTCACAGCAACGCTGTGTGGTTAGTACTATTATCCCAAGTTGGCACATGTAGAAATGGATTTAGTCCGGTGATATATCTCTTTGACCTCTGGACATATCAAATTGCATTGTAAATGATTTAGAGAAATATGCCTATCTGAAAAATTTATTAGCTGCCATTTTATTTCAAGATGTCAGACTATACCATTAATGAACTTAATACCATTTAGTAGCTGACTAGTTAGGGTCAGAATCAACCAATGTTACCCTGGAACTGACAGAAAAACAAAATGATTTTCTTTAAATGAAGACTTTGCTCAGATGGGTGATAATGTTGGATGACCATGGATTTGAAGTATTTATTAAGGTCAAAATCTGCACAAAACAAAAGATGCTAAACATTCGATTCCAGACGTCTATCTCTCTCTCTGCCTTGTATTAATAGTATGTTTCCACACCAACAGACACAGAGCAGAAAGCATATGGGGTATGATCTGAAATGTTGATGGTCCAGGAGAGCTGGACACAGACCTGACATGTACAGGTGAAGCCACACTATGCAGAGGAAGAAGAAGGAAGCAGGGAAACAAATGCAGGATTCCATAAGGGATGGTCCAAGGAGTAGGAGGAGATCAGTAGGCAGAACTGTAGCAAGGGGAAGCCGAGTGCCTCAAGAATTAGGTCATGTCCATGTCAAACACTGTAGAATGGTCACGTAAGGATGAGGATGGATTTAGCATTCAGTTGTTCAAGTTGACTTTAGGGAAAGCAGTTTCAGAAGCATTGTGGATGCAGGGCCATATAGTAATAGGTTAAGGAGAGTGTGGTGGACAGCATAATGACACTCTCTCCCCCACCCTCAAAGATGTACTTGCCCTAATCCCTAGAACCTGAGATATGTTATTTTACATGGCAAAAGAGAGAGTGTGCAGTTGTGACTAAGGGTACAGACCTTGACATGGGGAGATTATCCTGGGTGGGACCAATTTAATTACATGAGCCTTCACAGGTCAGTGAGTCAGCAGGAAGGAGTGGGTCAGAGAGATACGATGTGACAACTGGACTTGTGACAGCTGATTGTGAAGACGGAGGAAGAGGGCAGAGGCCAAGGAATGTGGTGGCCTCTAGACCCTGGGAACTCTTCTCAGTTTATAGCCAGGAAGAAAATGGGGACCGTAGTCTTACAACTGCAAGGAATTCTGTCACCTGAATGTGTAGAAGGTGGATTCCCTTCTAGGGCCTTCAGAATGGGACGCAGCCTGCCAGCACCTTGACTTTAGCCTGCGGAGGCCCATACCAGACTTCTGACCTGTAAAACCTTGAGATAATAAATCACTGGTGTTTGAGCCACCAGGTTTGTGCTAATTTGTTACAGTAGCATTAGGAAATTAATACGGAGCCATTGAGACTTAATAAACAATGAAAAAGTCAACCACTCTTTGGAGACGTTTGGTGGTTAAAAATGCAAGATTTTGAAACTTGGAAATATATCAACAGGAAACATTTTGGAGTTACTTTCTTTGGAGTGGGAGTTGGGATGGCTCCATTCAGAGTTATACCCAGATGTTTGATGCTATATCCTTTTAGCTCTTCACCTGAATGTGGAGGATTGACATGTAAGATAACAGTATTTACTGGTGTAATACATCTTCCCCCACTCCTCACCATTGCCATTTATGTATTTATTTATTTGTGTATCTATCTATTTATTTACTGACTTTAGTTTTTAGAGCAACTTTAGATTCAGTCAAATTGAGCAGAAGGTACAGGAATACCCCCTATATATCCCTCCCCTCCCACACTGCCTCCTCCTCCTCCACTATCAACATGCTGCCCAGAGCGGTACATTGGTTACGATGGAAGCTACAACAACATACCATCCTCCCCAGTCCATGGTTTACATGAGTGTTCATTTTTGTTGTAATACGTTTTTTTTAACCTAAAAATAGAGAGGTCCCGCTAGCAACCTTTTGATGCTCGATTTTCGTTTACACTGATTTCCCTGCTATAATCATGCCGCAGCCCACTGGAGCCCACACCACGGCTGGATGCAAGAGCGCACATGCAGTCGAAGGCACCCTTAATGTTTGCTGCTCTGCCTCCTTCAGCGTCTCTCGCTCAGCAGTCCGGCTATTTCAGTAAGTGCTTAATGTGTGCTCCAGCCTTGTTGTGGTATCATTTGGATGATTGCATGCTGGGCTGACACAAATCAGAGGCGGTAAATGCATTAAAGGCTCATTGCTGTCGGCTTGCTGGGGATTCAGCCGATGGAATGGTGGCAAACCTCAGACGTTCCACTGAGACGCAAGCCTGTCTGTGCTCTCTCCACATCCTGTCCCTTCCCCTCATGTTCTGTCCCTCGTAAAGGCTGTCTCTCTGTTGTTGCATGCAAATGTGTAGTCTGGCTGCTGTTCCAGTCTTGCCCACCCCCTGGGAACATAGAAATACCAACTGGTGAAAACCTTGTTATTGGCTTTCAAATGAGGAAGTGTTTGGGGCACTGTATTGATGGGTCAAGGGTGTTTCTAAACATCTTTTTCTTTGGTGATTTTATACTTTTCAATGTATAAAATTTTGTACATAATATACATACAGTTTTGAAATTTCCAAGGATATTGCAATTGTTACAACTGTACTCATTTGGCTTTGAAAAAAAGGTGCAAGAAGCCAATCTGCATGAATTTAGTATATACTAAGTATGCCCTAAGTATGGATTCCAATGTTACGCCACTGAATTTTTAACACTGGTAAAGGTCTATAAATCTAAGCCCTTCCTTTACTTTTTATGCATCCATCTATATTTTTCTTTTCCATCCATCATATGGAACTATTATTATTCAGCATTTCTTTTTGGTCATCATTCAATCCAATTATTAGACATTTCACAGAGTGCTGGGCACCGGACTAATAATAATGCTAACAGTAATAATTCTACTTATGATGATAATGATCATTGGTCTAGTTTTCTGCCTCAGGTGCTCTAGGGGACTGAGCAGGTACTTACAGACACATGCATGGTTTTATAGGACACATACATGGGCACATGCATGCTCCTCTTCCCCACAGAAAGGCACAGAGATCAGCCTATTGCTTTAGCCCCTGAAGAATTCCCTTTATCCCAAAGGAGTACAATTATGAAGCAAAGGTGTTGGAGGAGATCACCTTCTGTGAGCTGCTTACCTATCAAGCTTCGCTCTGTGTGGGTGTGCATCCTTCTGTCTCAGCTGTCTTAGGCTGCAGCTGGGTCAGTCTTTCTGATTAGGCACATCTGGCAATAGGATACTGGACAATATAGGTAAATTCATACCTAATTCTCTCCCAGCATTTGCTCCAGATCTTTGCAACCAAATCCTACTTGCCCATAGTCCTACAAAGCTGTCTTCTTACTATCAACACTAATATACACCTCCTTGTTTGTCCTCACCTTTCTTGGAATTCCTTGATGGTTTTCTGATATTTGAAGCCTGAAAAAATACATTCTTGCATTGATTCAGCAGTTAGCGTTTATTAACTACTGTGAAATTTTGCCAGACAATGAAGATAATTAGTTGAGTAAGACGCTGCTTCTGCATTCTGAAGTCTACCATCTGTGACTTACTTTTAATTTATGTTTCCCTGAGTTTGGGGCATTTGGCTGATATGCATGAAACGTCTTCTTGGATGGTCCATCCTGGAAGAGTGGCTGATGCAAGCTGGAGTCAAGTTGGGTGTCCAGGCTCACAACTACCTTCTGAGCATCAGAGGGCATCCTGCATGCTCTTCGTGTCTTCATTCAGCTGGAGGAATGCCCTTGTTCACTCTGGCCTTGACCTGTAGGGACCACAATGACCTCTGTGAGGGCCTGTGGCTCATCAGGGGATCTGATGACACCCAGGTCTCAGAGAAGCTGTGATTTGTGGCACCACTGTGATAGTCAGATATAAGCACATCTTGAAATACACCCTTAAATGTGAAGTTTGAATGTTTCCAAAATTAAAAGCATATATATTTGTATTGCATTCCATTTGTATAGTACCTAATTCAACACTAGTAATCACTAATTTGGATAAATACACTAATCTAAACAATTCCTTTCGTTATTGTATGTAACACTGTGTCAATGATATAAAAGAATACACACCCACAAGAGTGCAATTTGATGGGTATGTGTGTGCACATATTATATATATATATATATATATAAAACTTTCCTATTTGTAAACTTAATGGAATTATTGTAGAATGTCACCCATAAGGGAAGGAAGGCGTATGTGTGGGCACTTTCAGGGTAGATTTTCTGCATCTGAGCAGTTGCAGATACTTCGGCAGTATAACTGGTCAAGAGGAAGAAAGAGGGAAGTTGCAGAGGACAGAAGTCTGCAGATGTCCAGCATGGCTTTTTGAGTTTTCACGTTCAGCGGACTCGATGGTGCTAGGGCTGGGTTTCGGGGGTCTGAGGGTGAGTGCTGAGAGGGCTGGGCGCTGCTGCTTGGGCACAAATACCTGAACTAGGACAGACACGGATGGGTGGCTCAGGCCAGAAAATACGATTTGCCTTCTTTTCATTCAGCTTCACTCTAGGCTGAATGATGATTGGTTTTCCTTCAGCAGGTGCCCCACGAGTACCTCAGAGAAGGGGAAGCATTTTCCACCGACTTTGCTTTCTAGAGGTTGGTGTCCCCACCAACCTGGCCGGCAGCCTTTGGTCTCAGGGCAGCCACACCCGATTTCACACCCTCTGTGCGTTCTGGGGCAGGAACCTTCCCCTCTTGCGTCTCGTGGACACGGAACACTCCAGCCACGGAGATCCATAACTAGTTCCTCCTCCGGGATGGGAGGTTTTCTTGGCTCGGAAGCTTCCCGGGTTTGCTGACGTCCCCGTGTGGAGGACTGGCCTGGCTGCTGAAAACACACATGCCATTGAAGAAATTCTGTTAAGAAGAAGGAAAGGAAAAAATAGAAAACCCCACACAGAACAACTAACGCAACCAGACACACCTTCCGGGGCTACTATCCGCACTGAGACCTGCGGCTCTGTGCCACCGCAGGAAAGGAGGAGGTGTCCCGAGAGGCTTTTCCTCGGGAACCATGATACGGGGCCCCAGGGGACCAGAAGCCGCCGAGCGGAAATGGACGGCAGCGCTCTCCCGCCAAATAGGGGGATTCCGAGGGGGCTGACCCGGGGAAAGCTGTGATGACAGGGGCCTAACAACGAGACATCTCGAAACAAAACAAAACACCATTATCGCCACCTAACCGGCCAGGGGCTTCCGTAGCAGGACGGGTTCCACCCCTCAGTGGTGTGACACAGCCAGACCCATCCATCTCCAGCTGTGCCAGTATCCTCTCAGTCATTCCTTCCAGCGTCCAACATTCCTCAGTCTGGAAAACTTGTCTCATGTCTAACCTGAATCCCTCATGCTGCAGCTGAAGTCCACTGCTTCTTGCTCTGTTCCGGTGGACATGGAAAAGAACTGGTCACCATTTCCTCCCTAAGACTCCTCCAGACACTTGATGACTTAAGAACAAAATTTTTCCCCCTGACTTGGTTGTTTAGAACTTCTCTCTGAATTGGTAAGTTCTGGAGAATCTTTGTCAAATCTTTATGCTCATGGGAACAGGATCGAGTTACCAAGCAAATTAAAAATGCAGCAACAAGCACCCCTGTTCTGGTCTGTCAAGGAAAACCCTTTGCCCTGGACTCTCGATTTCCAAAGAGAATGCCCCACACTGTTTAAAGAGTATTTTGTTTTCCTTTTCTGGAACCCATTGTGTGCTGCGTCCAAGACAATGAGCTGTTCACACAGCTGCAGTTGTCCAGTATTAACCTTCCCTCCCGCGCAGGTCCGTTTGGCTTGTAGAGAGAAGAGTAAAACCGCCTGTGAGGTGTGTGTGTTCGTGTGTATCTGTGCGGCAGTACAGCAAGGTGGCTGGGGCTGGGGGCCTGCTATGTCCTGCTTTCCAGCTTGAAGTACTCATGCCTCTTTCTTCCAGGCTTGGGAGACTGTCCCCGCAGTGATACTCACACACTGTGGACTGCATATTGGTTGGCAAGGTCTGGGGGCCAGTGAGCCAGATTGGGCGGGGAGCATTCCATTATTATAACACAATGCCGCAGTAGGATCCAAAATTCTTTTCATATTAATTCTTTTACAATAGGAATCTTAAAACTCGACTTTTACACTGAAAAGGGAGGTAAAATGCAGCCAGCCCTTAGTTGTGTTTTTGCAACCAGAGTTTCCTTCTGCATCTCGGGGGCTGCGCAGGCCTTAGCCGCCTGGGCTCTGTTTCCTTAGCTTCTAGAAAGGGGTGGGCTTCTCCTGAAGAGAAGCATGGAGCTCACTCCACCGACCAGCTCAGAACCTCCTCCTGGAGGCCCTCCCTGGGTGGCTGTCAATTTGTGGGATGCTGCTCTTGGGAAATTGCCCCTCCTGGAAGGCTGTGCTCATTCTTCTTGCCCCATGACCAGAGTGTAACCGGGTTTCCTCAGAGGACTTGAGCTAGCAATGCCTGCATAGCTGACAGTGACCACGCTGGTCTCTGAGGGCAGTGCTCTCACCTCCACCTGCCCCTGAGGTGCTGGCGTGACGTTCACTGCCAGGGCTGGGGCAGACCTGGGGCAGGGTGCCCTCCTGCCTGGGTCACTCATCCTGAGCTTAGCAGAGCCCTCTGTGTCTCTTGTCCCTGTTGTTGACAGGCCAACTCACAGACCAGCATGGCCACCGGGACCCAGAGACCTGGATGCTATTTCGAACTTGGCTGTGGTCCCTGGGCTTCGGTTTCCTACCACAGAGCCCGGGTGGAGAAGTCATTGGGCAGGGGCTCAGCTAGGCGGCCGACTTCGAGTGGATACCAGGAGATGTGGGACTTTTGCTTTATAAAAGTGTGGAAAATGAGTTTAACAGTCCTTGTGACCTGGTGCATCCTAAGTGCAACTTCTGACATTGGCAATGGTAAGGATTGAAATATAGTCAAAGAGACCCTTACGAACTCTGTGGGGTTCCAGTATGTCTTTGATAATAATTTCAACTCTTACCCTTAATTCATTCTTCTACTTATTTTGAAGCATATGTTTATTTAGAATATTTAAAGAAAGCCCTTCCTAAAAATGTCTCTAAACTTTGAGTGCAAAGAAGCAACATTCTCCAGGCCTCCCCCGTGAGATTGATTCCTTTTCAAGTCCCCTGCAAGTTAGGGGCTGCCTGGGCACTATCTCAAACCCTTTCAACAGCACCTTGTGGTGAAATGATGACACATTTTCTTATTTGCCACTAGTTTTCTGTTTGTTCTTTGAATGAAAGAGACTCCACATGTAAATGTGATTATTATTCTCTGAATTTCTTCTGCGCAAGTTGAGTACCAGAATCTCCTGGGTTGTTTGTACAGGATGTAGGCCTGAATTTCAACGGTAAATATCAATTAAAGAAAACAAAAAAACCCATGAAAAAAATGGACATTGCTAAAGAGGACCACAGGCCCCCCAGGGCTACACCTCTGCGGGTGATCAGCGAGTGACCATGATTTAATGAAGTGGAGCTCCCTCTGATTAGGGAGAAGTGGGCCTGGCATCTTCGGCAGCATAAATACCCTGTTTCTGAGCGTGCCAAGCAAATGCCTTCAGAGTTTGAATTCTCTCCGAGCCTGAGTGAGCTGGCAGTGGACAGCAGAGGACATTCCACTGAAATTGGGCCATCGGGAGCTGAAGACAAAGGCAGCTGATTCAAGTGCACCAAATTGGCGTTTCTCTAATCAAATATATTAAATCCACCATCATTCTTGATTGTTTTAATGGGAAGAAAGGGCAGCTGTGCCCTTCATTTTCTAAGCATTTTATTTAGTGCCGTGGGGGCTGGAGGAGGGGAGGGCCGCGAGAGGAGGGTGGGAAGGGGAGAGAGGTAGAGATGGCTAAGAAAGCTACAGGAAGCTAATGTCTTTTGTCTTAAAAGTAAAATGATTTTGCATGCTGTTCAGATCCACACTGAGAGTTCCCAGCACCATCACTCACTGAGAAAAATCCGAGATAACCAGTTTATAAAGCATTTTTGCATGAGTAGAAAGGCAGTCCCAGACAAACTGGGGGCTTGGAATACTTGGGCAAGGAAACTGGGGTGACTAGTGTTAAACAGATCTGCCTCGTTGGTCACATGGAGGCCTGCTCAGTGGAGCTTTCGTCCTCACCCCACCTCCCCTTATATTTGTGCTTTGTACAAAAGGATTCAAATTTCAAGACGCTTGGGGGAACTCATCACTCCTGCTTTTATAATCTAAGCTAGGAGCAGAATTCACAAAAAGCTTTTTTTTCCGCCATTTGAACAATGGGACTTAAAATTCTAGTTGAGAAACTGATGGCCCAACCTATTTCTTTTTTTTGAAATAATTTCGCAGACGGTCCAAGCGCGATGCCTCCTGGGCAGAGCGCAGCACAGCATAGGGCTCTCGGTGCGCACCTCCCCTGCAGACACGAGCTGGGCGCGTGCTGTCACTTCCCCCGGCTGCTAAGTTGATAACAGGATGAACCTGAACGAGATAGAAACCAGACGTTCCACTGTGTCATTCATTATGTCACTCCACCGTAAGGCAGGACACTTAGGTAGACATCGTTTTAGTACGCGGGAGCTTCTTTGCACACACAAATGGACGTCGCAAAGGAACCACGCTAGGAGCTGCGTTGCGGGGCTCGCAGGCTCACACGGGCTAACGTGGGTCCGCCAGAGAAAGGGCTTTGGAAAGCGGTGCCTGTTACAGCCTGAAGCCAGCCTGTTTCTGAGCTGGAACGTGAAAGGCAGCTGGCTGTGTCAAAGGCGCAGAGAATAAAGCCACAGTGTAAAATGAAGACACAATTCAGCAAAGAGAAGATGCTATTAAAATGGTTTCTGCTCCTCCAGCAGCTTCTTTTAGATACAAATGATCCTGTTCTTCTCAATTAAAAAAAAAAAAAAAAAAGGAGGTGGGGGATTCATTTCAGGAAAATGTTATTGGACTCTTTTTAAATGTCCCCACTGGAAGGGAATTAAAGGGTGTGGCATAAGGCAGCATCTATGTACTCAGGGGCCATTGTATCAGGACACACAATGCAGGCTAAATGAAGCTCTCCATCCTCTGGAGGAAATTAATGACTCAATCAGTCAGCTCCAGTCCTTGGGCATCCACGGTGGGTCTCCAGTCCCTTCAAGGAGGGTCCTTACTTTGCCGTGAGACAGCTGGGTGCGGCAGGCTCAGGGAGCAGACGAAATTGCCAGAGCATTCCTCCCCACGCCCCCTCCCACTCTCTCCCTCTCTCACACACAATGCCCTTCTGTCCCTGTGGCCCCCACCGCTCTGGCTGGCCTGAGATGATGTGGAGGCAACTGCCAGGGAGCAGTCAGCTCCCAGCATCGTCCTCTTGCAGCGGCTGTGTGGGGAGAGCCTCCACAGCAGCCTTGGAGTCACACTCAGAGCCAGCAGGCCCTGGGGCAGCCCCCGCTGTTCTCAGTTTGGGTCTGGGTGGCACTGGGGGTGGCCGTCTCTTCCCACCTGCGGCTAGTGCCCAGGGGCAAGAAGGAGGGCACAGAGGGAAAGGGGGAAGGTCTTGAGGGGACAGAGAGAGCACAGGGCAGGGAGCTGAGCAGCTGAGTGGCAACCCTGTCTCCATGGCCAACTTTCCTGAGTAAGCCTTGGGCAAGTCCCCTAACCTCATTGTACCCCAATCTTCTCTGTGAAACTAGAGGCTACCTGGCACAATGTCCAGGGTCTCTTTCAGGCCCATGTGTGAACGTCTCAGTAATAACTCAATAATAACACCGTGGGCTTCCGAATCAGACAAGACCCCAGTTTGAATCCTGACTTCACCACTATGAGGATTTTGTTCAGGGTAGGAAGCTTCGGTTTCTCTTTTGAAAAAGTATTGGGTTAAATCATATCTACCATATAAAGATGTGTGAGTTGAATGACCTGAATCAGAAGAGTCTGGGGTGACACCCCGCACATGGTAGTGTATTCTTCTAAACATCAGCTTCCCTTGTAACCCATTTAGTGTCGACTATCAGAAAAGCCTATTTAATAAAAATCTGCATTATTTCAAAAGGCTTGAAATTTAAATAGAAATTATATAGCACTTCCATGTCATAGGTTATGGGTTCCTAGACATTTCCACTTCAGAGATAAGTAAAGTTGGGGAAAAAAATCAGAATTGGTTGCAAAATTAAAAAGATTGTCAACTTTTTCATTTTGACCAAATAGGTTTGTTAAAACATAAGTCTCATCTACTCTTATTATCATTTCAAAAAAATAAAGTTATAATGACCAATCAATCTTTACTGGGAATGCATCAAACTGGCATATCCAAGTCACAAATGTATTTTGTTATACATAAAATGTATATGAACATTGCCCCTCCTTTTCCTACTATTTATAATTTACTGTGGAACGTGAGAGTGTGCCCCATTCTGCCACCGTATGGGGCTTTCCTTAAGGAAACCACTGCCTTAAGGAATAGCGTTCACTTATTTATATCCTTTTATGGGTTTGTGCAAACTAGTCTCTGCTTTTTTACTTCTTTTCCCCCCACCCCTGTGTGCACAGACACACACATGCCATTTATGTTGCTTTGGCCCACCCAATCTACCCTGAAATTTCCAGAAGTGAGGAAAATGCTTTGCCACGTGCCATGCATTTCAGTTCTGCATCCTTCTTCCTTCCTACTTGAAGTGACGTGCACAAGGTTGCTCCTCCCCCTCTCAGAGGCCCACTGAGCTTGCGTCTGGGAGAGAGGGCCTGTCCTCCCATCGGCCTCTGCAGCAATTCAGAGCTGCCTGGCTGCACCCAGCTCTCTGAGCAGAGTACAATGTACACAGGGAACCAAGCCGACCTCCTCCCTTGCCCTCCTGTGGACTCCCTTGGCATGGGGCATCTTATGGGACTTCCCACCATCTCCTGTCTCAGCCACAACTTTTCCTGTCCTGGCCCAATTCCTTGGGAGGAAGGGATTTGAGTCACTTTGTCCCCATGTTTCTCTCCCTCCTGGCAGGAGAAGGCAGGACCTTTGGGTTTAGCAAAGACTGTTCCCCCAGAGCAGGCACCTGGGCCACTTTTCACCAGCTGGGGGTCTGGGCCCTCGTCCCTCGTGGAGTTGGGGACAAGGGCCGACTGTGCAGGAGTGCGGTGGGAGACTGGATGGCGTGCCACCTCCTACTGATGCCAGTTCTTACACTGTGGCCTCATGTGTTGTGAATTATAGAAATACCAGACGCACCACACCCACAATTAAGTATGAGCACCAGAAAGCTCTTTCAGTCCAAGTGTAAGTGACTTTGAAATGCCTGACGAGGCTGGCTTCCATTAGAGCCAACGGAGTGGGGCCTGGACCAGCCTGCGTCCCACTAGGCTGCCTTATTTCTGGTGCTTTTAACTTTCTGCCACCAGCAATTGGGGTTGTGCTGGGATCACATTTTCCCTGCAAGGGCAGTGACCTCTCCTGTAGACATATTTCTTCTCCATGGGAGGTCTTTCCATGGTCAGAAAGGAACACACAGAAAATCCATTAGGTCCAATATCTAATCTCTTTCGGGGGGTAATAGATGTCAGTGCTACTCCCTGGGACCTGAGTCAGACATCTGCAGCCTCCTGGAGCTGGGAGTGTGGCTGAGCTCACTGATCTGGCTGGCAGGCCACACAGAAAGCAGGCGCTGCCCCCTCCCTGCTCATGGGGCCCGGGCCCCATGAAACGCAGACGGCAGCAAGGCACCCAGGGTGGCCAGGGCCTTCCTCTCTGCTCCCTCCCTCCCCTCTGCTGCTTGGTGGAGTCTAGTTCTGGCAATGTGTGGGGGAAGAAGCCAGCGAGGAAGTCAGGTGGGGTACACATTTAAGCAGAGCTTGGTCTTTTTTGGGCTTGTGAGTCTCTTTCGAAGTGATTTAGACCATAAAGAACAACGGTGCTTGTTTTTCATTTGGGAGGCTTCAGTCCTACCAAGAAGCTTCTTAAGTGTTAAGAGGCTCACTGAGGTTGGTGCGCTCTCTCTTCATGTGGTTTGCAGTTCTCATGTTTTACTTACTTTTGATGTGGTGGCTGGAGCCAATGAAAGCTATTCCCCTCCCCGCCTTCCCCCAGCCCCGGTTCAAAGTTACAAACCGAGAGTTTTTGGTTTCTGTCTTCAACATTTCCTCTCTTTGACGGGCACTGTGCTGAGAACTGACAGTGCCGTGGGCACCCCCAGCCTGTCTGGGGACAGAGAGAGGACTCCGCTATGCTCTCTTTAAGGTCACCGGCACCCTCCTAATCGCCAAATCTAAAGATCCTCTTCGGTTCTCATGCTCTTCTATCTCGCTCCAGTTCCGGGCCCTGGAGATCCTCCCATGTTTAGTCATTATTTTACTCAACAGATACTTGCTGGGTGACTAGTGCACATGCTATGGGAAGTGGGACACACAGCATCGTGGGCAAAAGCAAGTTCTGGTGCTGGAGCATCTGTCTCCACATCCAGCCCCGACCTGTCTTAGACGTGTGACCCGGGTAAGTTATGCAGCCTCTCGGGGGCTCAGTTTCCTCACTTGGTCGATGGGGTTAACAATATGACCCGCCCCATGAGGCTTTGTAGAGATTAGGTACAGTAACACGAGGGGCCTGCTCGGAACAGGGCCCTGGCACATTGCAGGTGCTCAGGAAATGTCGGCTTCTGCAATCATCACTATTATTGCTATTATTACACACTGCATTAAGCACTAGGGTACAGCTAATAGTCACGGTTCGTTGTCTCACAGAGCTTCCAGGCCAGCATGGGGAGCAGCCATCCAGCAGGTGAGCACGAGTGTGCTCAAATGCAAACAGCCGGAACCCAGCTGTGCGTCTGACAGCTGCGCTACTCACTGTTCTGTTTCCCTTGGTCCCTGACGGTTCTTTCTCTGTCTCCATCACTGACTTGTCTTTCTCTTCTCTTGCACAAAGTAGTGATGCCACAGGATCCTGTTGTTTCTTTCGCAACCGCCACGCCCGTATCCCAACTTTCCAACAGGGCTCGCAGTGTAGCATCAGGATAAAGAGAAAGATTTCACAGCTGTCACCCAGGTATCATCTGGGGGTTGCGGGGAGCAACTTGCATATGCTGGCTTCCTTGTCAGAGGCAGGTGGCTGCAGATGGCCTTCTCATTCAGCAGTCATGTCTCCTGCAAGTCACTTCACCTTTCTATGACTCAGTTTACCCATATCTAAAAAAGAGGCGATAATACTCTCTTTGTGGAATTAATTAGCTATATATGTACACACATATACGTAATACATATGTACTTCCAGCTAAGTATATAATGTATATGCACACATAAACATATATATACATGTAAGTATATATAGATTCTGGAATATGACAAAGTAGCCCTGTACAGTGGAATTCAGCCTCGTGTACTCACTAAGCTAGGAACATGGAGATAGAGTTGACTGAGACAGGCTCAAGTCCTGAAAGGAGTTCATAGTACAGATTTGTGCACGGGGGACTCTGATGCAAGTCAAACTCTAGAAGACAATCAAATTGAGGACACATGTCTGGAAGCCCAGAGGGAAAGCAATTCTTCTAGGCCATCAGAGAGGGTATCTTTAAGCTCAGTCACTTGAGTTTAAAGAATCAAAAAAATATTGCTGGATGGAAGGGGCTGGCAGAAGGCCATTCTTAGTGGAAGGCAGGAGAAAGTGTTTGAACCAATGCACAGGTTCAGGAGCCTGTGTGGCCCATTTGAGCTGTAACCACTGTGATCAGAGTGTGGCGGGCATGGAGGGCTACGTCTGGAAAGGCGAGCTGGAGTCTGCAGCGGAGGATGCGAAGGCTGTTGAAGAGTTTGCAGCCAGCCACACTCTTGAGCTAAAAATTCATTGTCCTAGAATGACTCGAAGAATCCATCAGGAAGATCCTAGCTTGCAAGGGGAAGACAGATTTAACAGTAGAAAGACAACTGGTAAATTAAGGAAATAGAACTGAATTGAAGCATGCCGGTGACAGCACCTTCTTTGTTTCTGCTGGCAAAGGATGCTGACGTGGACAGTCACAGTGCCATGGCTGCTGCCACCAGATTAAAATTGTCAGCAGATTTCCATGTATATAGAAACTTTAAGCTTTTCTATTTTTTTTTTATCACTTAAAAAAAAGAAGAACATGGGGTCAAAGCCTTTGGTATTTGAGCCTGGTAACATGGAGGTAATAATCTCAACCCCAGTCTCTCCTTACCTGACCCATCTTTTGTGCACATTGGAACCTTCTAGTAGCTCCTCACTACTGAATGAATAATTTCCACACTCCTAATGATTTATACCCTGCTTTAGCCTCTTTCCTTCTGCTATAGACTGTTTATGTCCCCCTGTCCCCAAATTTAGATGTCCAAATCCTAACACCCAAGGTGATGGGTGTACCTGACACATAATATGGATAAGAAAATTGTTACTGAATTGAAGAAGAGCAATTCTATGAACCCAAAACATACTGTCTGCCTCAACAGGCATTAAGGTATTTTAAGGGCCTGGAGATAGCATCCAATCTTGAGTACTTATCTGAGAGAAATAAAAGCATCCACCCTCTGGAAAAGGAAGGACCTTCTTAAGGATTTAAAAATGCCAGCTTTGACCTAGGCCACTGTGCAAATGTGGTCTTAGATTTTCCTGGTTTAGAGCTGATGGATATACAGCTAAAAATTCAGAATTCTGAGCCCCTACTTTTTGTCTCTCAAATGCCTGGGACTTAGAAATAGGCATTTTTAAAGTGTTTGTTGGTGGTTCCGATCCACTTTCAATTCTGAGAACCCCTGGCCCAAGCAAAGGCTCTAGTCAGTGTAATATCAGTAGGCATCAGATGGACGGGGAGATGGAGAAGGAGCAGTGCCCATTGCTGCAGTTTTTATGGTTTAAGAACTCTCAGCAAGACTCAACCCCCTAGACTTTATTAAAAGGATTTGTTCTGTAAAATTTGGATTCAGTCAAAAGGGTGCACTCAAGGATCCAGAAGGCTGCATGTGGCCCTAGAGTGAACTCTGTACTGTGCAGGCCAACGTAGGAAAGTGGCCTGACTTCAGCATTTAACCTTTCTCCTGCTTCCTTCATTCTCTGATTTTTAAAACATTTATGGAACAAGGAATGGGGCCAAGATTTTCTGAATGTTACATTATCCTCCTTGGATATTGGAACAAGGGCCATAGACCGGGCAGTCAGAATAGCTTGATAGGAGAGTGAACGTCATTAGAAATGGCCCCACCATG
Organism: Lepilemur ruficaudatus; assembly: GCA_963574885.1. Taxonomy (NCBI): domain Eukaryota; kingdom Metazoa; phylum Chordata; class Mammalia; order Primates; family Lepilemuridae; genus Lepilemur; species Lepilemur ruficaudatus. The sequence goes on from CAUYRT010046812.1 coordinate 16,809, forward strand.
GAGGGGGGAGAGAAGACCTGTGTCCCTCAATGTGAAGACAAAAATAGACCACTCTGTAGGACTCTCAGGTAGCAGGTCTCCCAGTGTTTTGCAACTTTCTGGTTCTAAAGAGTAAACAGTAAATTAACAGAAATGAGCTCTCAGCCTCCTAACCATGGGGCCTCTGTCAGAATGTGGACTTCCCTTAGGTTGGGGAAGATGGAGAAGGCATTTCAGGTTGTGGTGGCTCTGATGTCACTCAGGTGTGGCAGGAGACTAATGCCTTCCATTGAAAACAAGAGGGGGACTAAAGATGTCCAGCTGGGCTTTTCTGCTCTCTCTCCTTGTATGAGAGGGTTGACCTGTCCCTAGCCTTGTTCCCAGCCTACTATTTCCTTCCTGGACTGAACTGTGGTTTGGTTATTGTGGAGAGGAAGAGCTTGGGGCCACGTAGTAACGGAGACGAAAGGGAGGAAGGTGGTTGTGCCCGTCAGGATGCTTTGCTGACGATGGGTGATTTAGGTACCATGACATCACCATGTAGGGATAAAACAGACACAGAGGTGAAACCTTGTTCATGATGATGCTGAAACTGCAAGAAGACAAGAAACATCAGCAAATAATAGAAGCAAGGATTTGGAAATTTCCCTCATCTTTGAAACTAGAGACACAAAGGAAAACTGAATATATGCTGCCAGATGGCTAAAGAGAAGATTAAGGAATACATCTCCGATGAATAAGGAGCTGTGATCTGCTTCTTCCTTTTATTTATTTTTTATATTTTGAAATTGATAACAAGATAGAAAAACCTTGGAGATTAAATTGACCTAGCCACAAACGAGGAAATTATTGCAAGTGTTTTTTTCTAGTCATTTCCGACAACACTGAAGGTCAAAGAGACAGATTTTTTCTTTTTTTCAGATACATATTTTTTTCTTTTTTGCTTTAAATTTTGTCCTTGAAAATAAAATGGCTTTAGCTAATACAGGATTCTAATCACATTGTATGACTATCATAATGAAATTGTAACCTTTGACAATGACAAATCTGCAAGATGTGGCAAAATGCAATGATTAATATTTACGGTGCAGGTACTTTAAAATTCATTTGCCCTGAAATAAGCAAGAGAAAGTTCTGTATGACAGAGCTGTATCTAAATTCTCACCCTGTAACATTTGTAAATTCTTACTAATACCATCTAGAATAAAAGAAGTAATAGTCAAGTGAAAGGCTCTCTTAGAAAATATAGGTCCTGGGCCAGGCATGGTGGCTCACGCCTGTAATCCTAGCACTTTGGGAGGCCAAGGCAGGCGGATTGCTCAAGGTCAGGAGTTCAAAACCAGCCTGAGCAAGAGTGAGACCCCAACTCTACTAAAAATAGAAAGAAATTAATTGGTCAGCTAAAAATATATATAGAAAAAATTAGGCAGGCATGGTGGCGCATGCCTGTAGTCCCAGCTACTCGGGAGGCTGAGGCAGGAGGATCACCTGAGCCCAGGAGTTTGAGGTTGCTGTGAGCTAGGCTGATGTCACGGCACTCTAGCCCGGGCAACAGAGTGAGACTCCGTCTCAAAAAAAAAAAAAAAAAAGAAAGAAAATATAGGTCCTGGCTTAAGTAAACTCAATGTGTCTATCAAATTATAATAATTTAGAATCCCCCCAATATTTAAGGGTGATTATTTGAATTTAAGTAGATTTTTCAGATTTTCTGCAG